>JANIPM010000231.1:12269378-12288854 GCA_027478405.1 Erythroxylum cassinoides
TAATGCTTTATCTTCCAAGTCATTGACATCTACCAAATTCAGTTCTTTAGAAATCCAATCCGCCAAAAGATCAATATTATCAATAGAAATTGGATCAGTTGAACTACTTATGCTATTAAAACTTCTAGTAAACAATAAAATTTAATTATTAGAAAATTATAATAAATTATATCAAAATTAATAATGATAATAACTCACATTTCCTGAAGCCTTAAATTGTAACGAACAAAAACTAAATTATTTAACTTCTTATACTCTAATTTATTCCTTTTCTTGAAATTGATAAATTCAAATGTGTTTCAGTTTCGTTCATAACCTGCTGTGCTCACACATTGACTTAAAATCTAAATTGCTAATACAATGATCCATTTCGACCTTGGCATTTCCATTTTGAATACCAAACCTATAGGGTGCCTTCCATTCCTCTTAGAGGACATGGCTAGGATTTGTTTCCCCCGTCATATTATGTAACTTGCTTTGTATTTCCTTTTATATAAAAAAATTCGAATTGCAAACCTTTTTAATTCTGAAACACCATTTTCAAATTTATGTTACTAAAAAACTGTAACAAAAATAGCATTATAAACAAAATAAAGTGTTAATTAATTTCAACAAATAAAAAAGGAAACAACTAATACTTGGAGAAAGTTTCCCCCTTTGTTGAATAGCAATTGATATTCCAAAATCTCCGTAAGACAACTTATAAAGCTCCATTTGTGAGCTTAAGAGATCTTGCATCGCGTTAATGCTAACGATTGTTGTAATAGTTAAAAGTATTCCTCTATTAATTTCAACTTGTTTAGTAAGATCCAGTCTAAAATAGACACTAAGATTAAAAATGCTCCAGCTGCAAACAATAAAGAAGAAAGTTATCTTTCAGTTATTTTATTAATGATTGAAAGACATGGTTTGTAAAAAGGTCTATGTTTCAGATTGACCTTGATTACTTATATCACTCTTTCCATGGCATAAAAAAATAACCCATTATTGACTTTTTTCACTATCAGCCAAGTGAAGTCTCCTTATTAAAGGCTCACAAACTCAGATAACAAATTGGCATTGAAACCAAAATTCTCTATTTTTCAATATAATTTTACAAACCTCAACTTCAGCATTAGATCTAGCATGTTGAGATGTAATCCGCTTATCACTTGTAAATATTTGTCTTAATTCTTTCTTCATCTTAACAAAAGAATGAAGTAATAAGAAATTTGTTGCAAATATTGTCACAACAGAACGACACAAATTCCTATCATTGGTAAATTCTTTTCTCATCAAATTCAATATCCATGCATGATTATAGATAAACTTTGTAATCTTTTTAGCTTTTTGCATAATCTCATCAATAACATAAAAGTACTTAGGATCACCTATATTATCCAGTATTAGGTCAATGCAATGTGCAACACAAAGAGTTAAAAAAAAAGAATTATAATTATTCTGCAACCTTTTTTCTATCGCTTTATAAGCAGAATCATTGTCAATAATAAACTGAACAATGTTTTTTAGCCCTACTTCATTCACAACTTCATCAAATATCGCAAACAAAGTCATAGTATTTCTAATAAGGCCAGATGCATTAATAGATTTAAAAAACATAGAGTCATTTGTAGAATAAACTAAAACATTAATAATAGGCTTTTATCTCCTATTTGTCAAACCATCACACATGATTGAACATCAATAAGTAGTCCAATTCACTTTTATTTCTGCCAAATAACTTTTAATTTCAGAAATAAAACAACTCAAAAGTTTTCCTCTTAAGTCTTCAATCAAATGATCTTTATAAGATCTCGGACCATAAGAAGCCATTGCATTCATCATTAGTTGATAATAATAAGACTGATACATAATGAATGATAAACCTATATCATACCACCATCTAACTACTGTCATATTATATATTGCGAGTTGCATCTCTTGTTTGCATTGCACTACGAATTGAAGGTTGGGTTATAGGAGTTGTTCATAGTGCGAAAAAACTAGTCACTTGCTTTCTTCCCTTCCTCACATCAGGTTCAAGTACTTCTTTTTGGGCTTGTGATATAACACTATCATTACCAGTACCAGTACCACCTTCAACATTTCCACAATCACCATAAAAACTAGAAAACAAACTTTTACTACTAATTTCAAAATTCAACATTTTCCTTTTATCTCCCTCATATTGATATTTATCAAGCAATATTTTCATTTGTCACTTCTTCTTATGACTTACTTTTTCATAGGATTCCACTTCTCCTTTAACCCAAGCTAAATGTTTCTTTAATCGGATGATTCCTCCACTTTTTTATTTACGTATATTATTATAAGAAATTATATTTGACTATAATTTACTTTTATAAATTTATTTTCGTTAATAAATGATTAATACCTTATTTATTTTTTTGTATAATTACTAGAACAAGTTTATATGCAAAATTCATATTTATAATTTTTATAACATATCATTTATTTATATGTATATTTTTTAAAAATTGAACTTTAATTGGACACATCTCAGTAGAAACTATGCACAAGAATAAATGAAATAATAGTGATCAAGTCACATATCTTTCTAAAAACATTTCAAAGCGTATATGCTACTAAGTGATTGAATCATCGTAGTGTTTTATCCTCAGGCACTATAGTCCAATCCCGTTCCTTTCTAAGGATATAGATCAATGCTCTTATCTTAGAGTTTACACAAATGGTTGGTATAGGATTAGGATATGAAGTGAAGTGACGCAGGAAAGCAGAAAATGAACTGACAAATTTGGCATTATGTGCAACATAATGAACGACACTAGACAATCATATTGACCCCTTTATGTTTAACCAGGATATTTTCATTGATTGATAATGATGCAACCAGTACGACCAGGACTTGAATGATTGTCCTCGACACAGGCAAAGCTTGTGTGATGTTAGTTTATATTTAGGCCTAAGGCCCAAGTCCACTAAATTCTGGGCGAATTTGTTATTAAGCTATTCTTCAACCCCCATATCTACATGAACTAGTAGTCCCGTTTAGGAGTTAGGGATTATAAGGCTTTGGATCAGATGGCATTCCACTTCTTCACGTGTTTTGACTATAAGTTAATATCAAAATGAGGTAATAGACTTTGAACTTAGACTTTCCATATTTGCATCCCATGTCAAAAGTTGTTGAACAAAGATAATCACCATAGACACCGTAATCAATTAAGAAGGTATGCTGTTGCCAACTGTTATCTTCTATCTTTGGCAACATATTAACTATGAAAAGGTCACGTCAGGTCCAGTTTTGGGGAGCTTGCAACATTTTTTCTAATGGTAGTTGATGTTTGAAATAATGGAATTACTCATCATAAAAAGTCATTAAGAAAGGAGGACTTTTATTGATTACATAGCTTCTTGATATGTAACTTGAGTGGGATGCAGTACATATACTTTTTTGTAAATGTATAATGGAATGGGAAGAACAAATACATGAATTTAGGAAGCTCAACGAGACTAAATTTCTGGTATACACTATTTTACATTATAATCATACATACCCAGTACCTTGGAAAAGAAAAAGAAGTCCAAGACAGGCACAGATGAAACTTGTTACCATCATGACAGCCTCTCACCTGTTGCATTGCAAAAGAATGGATTGTTGATCAATCCAACACGTAAAATCTAAGAACTACTACGAGGTTGGTGGCACTAACCTTCGTTCTGTTGTTCTCTAGCCATACATTTGCATTGCCTTTGATGTTCCGTGAGTTCCTGCCCGAGATTTCAACATTCCAACAAGTAAATGTCAATTCAAATGTTAATGTTCCCTTAAATCCTAAAGAAATAGTAAATACAAAACGTCCATTTCTTCACTGGTCTCCCAGAAACCAAATTAAGATAGTTGTCAGAGGAATAATAATGGGGAATACCTCAATCTGCTTTTGAAGAAACTTGACATAATCTGCTGCCTCTTCTAACATGTCTGCAGTGTTTGTTTGCTGCAAGTGACACGAAATCATTAGATTGAGTCATTTCATGACGAATTTGTCGGGACGGAACCACAATATGTGAACCAGATAAGGCAAAATTCAGGCCACAATGTTAAAGAAAAAGGAAAACAAATAAAACCATGAAAAGAATAGCAACATGGAAGTTGAGATTTTATAATCTAAACCAATCACTTTGCTTCATATTCTTCCTCTTCCTCATTATATATCTCTGAATCCTCATACTTATCATTGTATGGTCATCATTTTTTCAATCAGGTGCAAGTGCATGAATTGCTTATTTAAAAGATATTGATCTAATGTTCATGAGACCAAACTAATGTTATGAAGCAGAAATTTGAAGTAATAATGATAAAACTGAAGATATTCAAACTATTAATGATCAACCACGAGCTCCCTAGATATATAGCTTATTTTAGACATAATCAAACAATGTCTCCGAACGTAAGCACAAAGAAATATTCTTCAAGTTTTCAAGGGACTAAATTATTTTGGTATAATTCCTACAACCATTATAATAAACAACATTTCACTATTACTCACGTAACCTCGTCAATTTGTCTCAATCTCAAGAAACCTTTTCGTGAACTCTCAATTATTGCCTCACAATCTCTTTCTTATACCCTACTTTCTATAATTCTGTACTCTTCACTCCCACCATATCCTCATTCCTTATCATCCCTGTTATCTTAATCTTTAAGAAATTCAGCAATTTATGCTACAATACTTTCTCACTTTTCTCCTTGAGAAAACCAGTGTATTTGTCTGTTAATTTCTCATCTTGTAACATTTTCTAAGACATGAAAAAACTTCCTCATATCTTTCTTTACCTACACTCAATGCTTGAGCTCCCTCAAAAGATCCAATGCCCTCAAGCCAAGTCTAATACTTATCCACTGCCAAATCATTGTTTATTTGAACCACCACTTCAAGTTTCCACTGTAAAGGAACCCATCCACAAGAAGCTCTAGATAAAAATTCCCATCAGAACTGATGCAGGCGCATTTTCAAGAACTTACATATTACCCAGAGATTTTCTTTGCCATTTTCAAGTATGAAGCTATTAGTTACATATCTAATATCTGGACAAATTATGACTCTACAAATTGATCTATTTTGCTAATGAGTTATCTCACATAAACTGACTATTTTTCTAGCACCCTTAGCTTCTTTGTTCATTTAAAGACAGGCATAGTCATTGACAGTTAGCGAAAATCTGAATCAGAGTTGCAAGTATTCGTTTGAAATTTTTATGACTTACATTGAACTTCAAACTCAGTCAGTGACTCGCAATTACTATCAACTTGTGTCGTGCCCCCGATGTAAGCAAACACTAATCATTTTCTTCAACTTCTTTCTACGGAGTTAAAGACTAAGGATAAAATTCAGAAGAAAACAAAAGGATCACAAACTCTTCGTAGATAATATATTTTACAATTTTTGTTTAAGCATCTATATCATTACAGTCTTACCGCATGTAGGGCATCAAGAATATATCACCCTGATCTAAATCATTTGAATTTATTTTTAATAATTGAGATACCAGTCCACAGAACTAAGAGAAGACAGATGCTCCCCCTCCTCTAGTATCACCATATTGACACCATAAAATTGCACCCTGATAAGAGATAAACTGCTTTCAACTTTTGTGAAACTCTTGATATACAACATATATCAGGTAAAACTAGAAGGTACTAACCAACCAAACCTCACTTACCCCATACATACATCTATCTCAATAAAAATGTAAAGATACAAATAAAAACATATAACCCTCATATTCTCCTAGTTCTAGATCTTGGCGTTCGAATCTCCTAATTTGATAAGACTATTTTATACTGTTAAATTCTTCAAGTTCATCTATTCATATGAATACTAACTCTTTACCTTGTAGGAGTTCAAATATCATGGTAGAAATCAAATTGTTCAAGAAGGAACCCATGTAACTTGATATTTTTGTTTCCTTTTTGTTTTTGCAGATTTTGCTTGAATTTAAGTCTTCCAGTAATGGCCAAGTTTTCATTGTATTCTTTTGTTTTCTTCAATGAAGTCAATTTCTAATCATCTCATAAGAAACCGAAACAAAATTTTTTAGCTACATTCTTCACAAGAATTGGTACTTTCTTTAATTGTAAGGAAATTAGGAAACATCTTGTGTACTATTTTTCTATTTACTGAAACAGTTCCTCAATCAACTGCAGATGCTGTTAAAGAAAAAAATCGTCCAATGATTAAAGAACAAAAAGTAGAGTGCATCAGGAAGATGACGATCATATTCCAAAGCATTGACTGTTAATTTTAACTCCATCTTTGTCAATATGGTCAGTTCATTTGTTATAGCTACAGGGTATAGTACCACAAATGAATCTTCTACTCATATATCTACTCATAAATCACCAGGTTATTTTGTAAAAGAGGCACTCAAACATATACTTACAAGGAGAACATGCTTCAATTATCCTAAAAAGACACTCCTACTGCTTCTAACAACTATTTTAAACATAAATAAAAGATCAATTTACTTTAGTTTGAATTCCTTCTATGTGGATATATCAACATCAGATCCGAGGAATAAGCCAGTAATATATACACAAGAGAGGGATACATTCACTTCAAGCGAATTGTAACATAACAGTTCAATGGTTTTTCATCAATGTTGCATCATTATCATATTAGAAGAGATGTAGAAGTGAAGCAGTTAAAATCCATAACTTTTAAAGTTAAAACATATTTCACAAAATGTATGACCTCTGAATGGACAAGGAAATCTTTTATGAACAAGTAAAAAGTTGCACCTATAATAATAATCTAAAGACCTAGTGTCATTAGCATTTCACTCCTGTAATCCAAAGAAATTCAATCGAGTGTCTACAAGCTCAAGAAATTACTTGAAAATGAAAATATTACCTTATTCATGTGTGGAACGAGCTCCTGAAGCTTCCTTATACGATCACTAATTCTAGTTCTTCGAACCTTTAACACCAGAAAAGTAAAGCTGCTTTAGGACTGAAAACAAACGTTCTGTCGTTTATATGTCAATCTCGATCCATAACAAGTAAATTTATGAATCTCACCCTCTCAGCAATGCTCCGAGGATGAGTAGCAAAGCCACGCTTGGCTCGAACTCTGCAAGGCACCGAACCCTCAAATAGCTTTTCCATCTCCATGTCTACCAAACTTGATACACCACTTGGTACTTGTCCACTTTGCTCCCCTTTCTATCAAACAAAAAACTACAATACTAAACGTTGACGCAGCTGAACCCGGAATTATATATACTTATTCAGTAGAACCAGCTACAAGTACATAGTTCAACATTATTTTCTTTTTCAGATAATCCAGTCCAAAATTTTCAGCAACGAGAAAGATAAGTTGGAGAAACACATTAAGAAAGTGAAGTTGGTTAAAATTAATGTGTACTTACCAACTGGGACGAATATTTAGCGGAAGAGTGCTGCAACTCAACCTCCCTACCCCTTTTACCAGAAGGCGAAAGATCCATACTTGATGAAACATACTCATAACTCGACGAAACCCCAAAGCTAGAGAAGTACCCATCACCTCCTCCAAACCCAGAACTCCCAAGAAAATCGGCAGGAGAGCTGTTTTGTCTCTGGAAAATTGGGGGCTCAAACATACCCTGTTCAACAACAGGGTTCCTACTCGAAGGTGCGGTGGTGGTGGAGGTAAGTAGTTGTGTCAAGTTCTGGTTTTGTTTCAATGGGTCCTCATCTTCTCCTTCAAGTAGTGCTTCCAACCATGTCGCGGGAGCTGAACGGAAACGTGTGAGTCCACCGCGACCCAGTTCCCCAGCACCACCAACGACCCCTCCTCCGCCACCACCACTGGAATTATTGCCACCTGCAGTTTTTGTCGGTTGCATCTGCTTTTCAGGAGCTGTTTTGTACTGCACTTCAACGGAGAAACAGAGATCAAAAGTAGTTTCCTTTTTTAATCAACCAAAACAGCTTCGGACAATAGTTGAATTCATTTCATTTCCTGGCAGTTTATCACGGTTTTCGTTGCTTTTCGCTTAAGAGTATTATTCACTCACAAAGGCGTAGAGTGTGGTCAATCCATTGGCCCCCGATAGATGATCTGATTGAGGAGGACGGTGGTGAATGGTGATAGTTTGATCCAACGGTGAAAGAGTAAGAGCGTGCGGGCTACTCTCCCAATGTTAATTTTTATGGAAATGCGTGAGAGAAAAAGACAGTGGCGGTGGTGATGATCATCGAAGACAGTGTTACTACGTGTAGCGAGCCGAAGCATGGATTGCTTTTTCTGGCAAAATTAAGGAGGAAGTGGGGAAGTGATCACCAATCCACAAAAAAGGCACGATGATAATTTTTTTTTAAAAAAAAGAAGAAGTAGGCAAAACAGTAAGAATTTAACCATGGTCGAACTATAGATGCAATGGAAAATTTGTTTTTTTAGAAGTTCAGTGGATCTCGATAATTGATTAAATTTAAATAAAATACAAATCGATTTAGAAATTATACCTTGTTCGTTTTTTGATGAAAGATTTCTGAAATTATTTTTGATTGATCAATTACTAGCTGTCTAATTATCTAATCTTTGATGATATCTATAGAGTAATTCTCAAACTACTTTGAGAGGAAGAAAACAAAAATTGTTAGCTTTTAAAAAACTCGTCCCTTTTTATAGAAAAATCATGATAGTATTAAAATCAAAATTAAATTAAATTAAATTAAATAAAATCAAATATCTCATATGTGATCACAAATTTTATAGTTAAGTCCAACTTAATTAAATTGATTTTTCTTTCATAAATTACTCTTTGATGTGTGACTGATAGAGATATTAATAGGTTATTATTTAATGCATTAATTTGGATCAATTGTGTAGTGCTTTGGGGTAGATATTTGTTAAATTGCTACTTTTATATTATATTTAAATGTTAGGAGTTGTTTCGGAAAAAAGAAGTCAAAAGTGACTAAATTAGAGAAAAACGTTGCACAACAAGGAGGGTTAAAATGCGGAGGGTTTAACATGTTTTAGAAAGAAAAGAAAACAAACCAACAATATCTACGCCACCTAAATCTACTATAATGAGAAATTATATGCATTAAAATACGTAATCGCATGCACGCTCCATTGATGGACTCGTGTTGCTACAGTAATTGCGTGTTTCGCTGGAGACTACGCCTCCGATGCCGGGTGTGATTCATTTGGCGTTTTGACCGGACTATCTGCTAATTATGGAAGCTCTCGATCTTGAGGGACAACCTTCCAAAAAAGGCCGCACAAGAAAGCGGGAGGATGACCCTCCCCCCCCCCCCAAACCGTTGTACAGTGCGGCGGTGGTTGGGGCCACTAGTGAGGAAGGCTCTACTTCACCACTCCCTTGGCTAGAGGATGAAGCTGTTGAAGTGGCTGCTGGGGATATCACGGCTACATTAGGGGAGCATGGTGGGAGTCTCTTTCTTTCCCAAAGTTTCAAAGAAAAACTTGATAAGCAATGGGAGCACGCTGTTGTTGTTAAACTCTTAGGATGTAGGATCGGTTTTCGAACGATCAACGCTTGCCTCCACAGTTAATGGCAGCCCCGTGGTCCACTGAAAATTGTGGATATGGAAAATGACTTTTTTCTAGTTAAGTTTAAGGAAGACTCGGATTTTCTTAAGGTCCCCACCAACGGCCCGTGGGTGATTTATCGGCAAGCCCTTTCTGTCCAATGATGGACTCCGAGCTTCCGACCGATACAGGCGACTGTCTTCCGAGCGGTGATATGGATCCGTTTCCTGAATTTACCCATTGCGAGATACCACCCTATGATTCTACAGGCCTTGGGCAACTTGGTGGGCACCACTGTGAAACTTGATGAAGCCACTTTGCAGACACAACGTGGGAGATTTGCGCGTCTCGCTGTGGACGTCGACCTTAGTGTGCCCTTAGTTCCTACCGTGAAGCTGGATGGATAGACTTTACTGGTGGAGTACAAAGGGCTTCCTAATGTTTGCTTTGGCTGTGGGATGATCGGTCATCCCACAGGAGCGTGTCCGTAGAAGGTGGTTTATCCCAGCAGAGTTGCGCCTCCAGCGCGCCATGGCAGGTCTCCACGACGGCGATGCCAACAACTGGGCAGCAAGAGGGGACAAGCAATGTGTATGGGACTTGGATCCACGTTCACAGGAAGCAACCACGAGCGGCGCAGGTCAGGCCAGGCTATGGGAGGGCAGCGCCGACGACCCTTCACCAGCTCCCCGACCTCGTTCTCAGTCATGCACCTCTACGCCCCAGAAATCTCCAACGGTCACTGGAGGAGGTTCACGTTTCCAGGTGCTGGAGCAAGACATGACCCATGATGCGCCTCCTTTTGCTGGGTCTGCCTCAGTCATTCCACCGACTACTGCAGGCTTTAGGCAGCGTGTGGAGTTTGCTAGATTGGTTGGCATGGGACAGCCCATCTTCACGGGACTGAAGACCTCAACTAGACCAATTAAGTCCGGTCCCAAAGGTAAAGCTATTGTCCCAAACCACCCTCTACCAGCGAGTCGGGCACTAGCTGCCAGTAGCTCTGACCCGGTATCGCCTGAGACCAATCCGATCCACATACAACCAACGCCCACTTAAAAGCATTTAGTGGTAGACATTACTTCACATACTGAACTGGTCTGTGATACCCAGATCTTGATAAACCGGGACCCAGATATTGCTGCGAACTCCCAATTAATGGACAGGGTTGAGGCGCCTAGTGGCAGGCAAAGGGATGGGCCTGTGGTAACTCCCGACCCATCTGTCGTTCCTCCTGACATCGGCTCGGCTCTGACGAGGAGATGGTTTCATCTCCTTCGGCGGACGAACAACAGGATACCCAAGATCGTGGTACAGTTCCTCCCCTGGGTTAGGGTTCCTTTATTTGTCTCTTTTTATGTCAATCCTCTTATGGAACTCGTAAGGGGTAGGGGGAACTGCCTTCCAAACGATCCTACGGAACTATATCCGCCTGTACCGACCTAGTATTTTGGTTCTCCTGGAACCGCGTATTAGTGGCACTCAGGCTACGACTGTGATTCGCTCTCTTGGTTTTGACTACTCCTTTCGCGTGGAAGCTAGGGGCTTCTCGGGAGTTATTTGACTCCTGTGGAAAGATGAGTTTCAGGTTTCGGTTATTTTAGCTCACCGTCAGCTTATCCACACTAACATTACGGTTGGAAAGGACTCTTTTGCTTTTACGACAGTTTATGTGAGTCCTCAAGTGGCCACTCAGAACTTGCTCTGGCTTGTGTTATCTTGGATTGGTCGCTCCACTCACAGGCTCTGGATCGTGGGAGGCGATTTTAACACTAAACTCGAGCTCTCGGATAAGAAGGGTGGCAGTCCAGCAATGCGCTTCGTTAACCCCCACTTTAGGGAGTGGGTCCACCAGTGTGGACTTCATGATTTAGGTTATGTGGGCTCGAAATTTACTTGGCGTTGAGTGCTTGTCCAAGCCCGACTCAATAGGGTGTTCAGCTCGACATCTTGGTTGCACAAATTTTCCCACACGGTGAACCATCATCTTCCTTTCCTTGGCTCGGACCATAGACCTTTGCTTCTCTCCCTCCTTGCTCCGCAACCCCGACTGTCAGGTGGCCCTCCATTCCGGTTTCAAAATGCCTGGCTTGCCCATTCTGACTTTAAGGAGGTGGTGACTAAGTATTGACACCCTACGGAAGAGACAATGAGTCTCTCTCTTTCTCGATTCTCGGAACACCTCCGCCTTTGGAACACCCAAGTGTTTGACAATATTATGCATCGGAAAAAACGTTAGGTGGCTCGTCTTCAGGGGATTCAGTGAGCTTTGACGAACGATCCCTCTGATGTGCTTCTTGATCTTGAGAACTTTCTGAGCCGCGACCTTATATAGATGTTGGGTGAGGGGGAACTACTCTAGCACCAGAAAGCATGATGTGAGTGGATTTCGAAAGGAGACCGTAACACCAAATATTACCACACTGTCACTCTGTCCAAAAGAAAGAAATTGAGGGTTGCCCGGCTCATGGACTCTTTTGGACAGCTAGTGACGGAGCCGACCCAGTTGAGCCAGATGGCCCGTAATTTCTTTGTCCATCTTTACACTATGGATGACGGGCCGAACACTCCCCTTCCTCCTACTCGTGACTTTCCGGCCCTTTCGAACTACCATGTCACCCGCATGGCCTGACCAGTCCATGCGACGGAAATTAAAGCGGTCATTTTTGCTATGCACCTTAATAAAGCCCCAGGTGTTGATGGCTTCAATGCCCTATTTTTCTAACACCACTAGGAGATTGTTGGACCTACTGTGGTGACCTTCATCAAAAGGGTTTTCAACCTGGACTGTTGGGAACAAGGCTTGAATCACACTCTGCTGATCTTAATTCCCAAAACTCCTGTTCCGCACGATATCTCTCAGTTTTGCCCTATTAGCCTGTGTACTGTTATGTATAAGGCTATCGCCAAAATCATTGTAAACAGGTTAAAGGAACACATGCCTCATCTTGTAGCTGAGAATCAATGCAGTTTTATTCTGGGCAGACAGATCACTAATAACATCATCGTAGCCCAGGAGGCTATCCATTCCATGCGCAAGCAGACTGGAAAAACTAGATACTTCGCGGTGAAAGTGGACTTGGAAAAAGCGTATGACCATCTGCGTTGGTATTTTATTCAGGACACTCTTAGTGCACTGGGCCTCCCCGACAACCTCATTCACGTCATCATGAAGTGTGTGACGTCGGTGTCCTTTCAATTTAACTGGCAGGGAGTCGTGTCTGCTCCTTTTCGGCCTTCGCGGGGCATTAGGCAGGGAGACTTGCTCTCTTTGTATCTCTTCGTCCTCTGCCTTGAGGGCCTCGGGCACCTCATATCGAGAGAGGTGACGTGTGGGAATTGGAAACCTCTCAAGCTTTGTCGCTCGAGTCCCCCCATCTCCCATTTGTTTTTTGTCGATGATCTTGTTCTTTTTGCTCAAGCGAAGGACTCCCAGAGGACTGTCATAGCACGCACTTTGGAGACCTTTTGCTCTGCGTCAGGTCAGAAAGTTAGTACTGCAAAGACTCGGTTTTTTTTCGAAGAACATATCTAGCGCCACTGCTCGACGCATCAGTTGGGGTTTACAAATCTGTTGTACGAATAATCTCGGATGGTATTTGGGGGTTCCTCTGTTTCACGAACGTATGTTCGGACAAACGTTCCAACACATTTTGGACATTGCTAAGAAGAAACTCGCCGACTGGAGGGCCCAATCTTTGTCGCTCGCGGGGCGTGTTACTCTCACCTAGTCGGTCATAGCTGCGCTTTCGGTCTTCACCATGCAAACTATCTACCTCCCGTGCTAGCTGTGTGACGACCTAGAGAAGCTCGAGAATTTATTTGGGGGTCTACGCCCTCGCAGTGGAAACTACATCTTGTTAACTAGGAGTCAGTCTGTCGCCCTAAAGCTGCGAGGGGCCTCGGGCTCAAGTGGATCTGACCCACTAATGATGCCCTGCTTGCAAAGCTTGGCTGGGCCCTTTTGACTCAACCGACGACCCTTTGGGTTCAGGTCCTTAAAGCAAAGTATAAGTTGGAGACTTACCAGATACCCCAACAGATAGTGAGGTTGCGGGCCTCGATAGTTTGGAGGGGCATTTCGGCAGCCTGGCCTATAGTTCGCCAGGGGAGTACCTGGATGCTAGGTTCTGATCGACGCATTTTTTTCTGGCAGGATAGTTGGGTGCCCGGTTGGGGACCTCTCATCCATGTGGTGACGTCGCAAGTTCCGGATCATCACCTAGCTGACACGGTTGCGGCGTATGTGAGCCATGCAGGCCATTGGCTCTAGTAGGAGTTTCAGCAATACTTGCCATTTGTAGCCTGCATGGCGATTGCGTCCCTCGCTCCACCTACAGAGGGCTAAGGGGATGATAAACTAATCTGGGGACCTACCCCCAATGGGAGGTTCACAGTGGCTTTCACGTATGATCTTCAGGAAGGCCCTTACATAGACATCGATCACATGCTGTGGAAGGTTATATGGACTTGGCCTGGTCTCTAGCGGGTTCGATCTTACCTATGGTTACTGGCAAATCGAAAGCTCATGACTAATCAGCAGAGAGTTATCCGGCACATCGTCGGGGACAGTGGTTGCCATTTCTGTGGCCAGGAAGAGTCCAACATCCATGCAGTTCGTGACTGCCCGCGAGTGCGTACCTTTTGGCAGAAATTTCCCCGGGATGTGGTTGACACGACCTTTTTCCAACAGGATGAGCGGACCTGGTTGGTGTCGAACCTTAGCTCCTGCACGCAGACCCACCAGATCTCCTGGGCCCTAATATACAGCGTTGCAGTTTGGGCCTTATGGAAGTGGCGAAACAGTAGCCTGTTCGATAGCGAGTTTACCTAGCCAGAGGATGGTACACGAATTGTTAGGGACTACGTGGAATGGATAGGTCGCGCTTGCACTATGGAAAAGCTAGTTTTTCCGGCCCAAGGTCTGGATGCGGGAAGTCTTGTGGGATGGACCAAGCCACCGGAGGGTTGGGTGAAATTAAATGTGGATGGAGCTTTCAACGTCGGATCTGCATCGATCACAGCGGGAGGATTACTTCGTGATAGCCATGGGTGGTGGCTTGGCGGGTTTCAGCACACTCTTGGGACAGGATCGCCTTTCTCTGCCGAATGCTGGGGCGTATAGATCGGTCTCCAGTTGGCCTGGGACCAGGGATTCAGAGGATAGCCGTTGAAGTAGATTCCCTCGAGGTCATTAATATCCTCTCTGCCTCACACTACCCACTAACGGAGGATTCTCCTTTGATTGCAGGTATCCAGGGATTACTGCAACGTGACTGGGAGGTCCAGCTGCATCATGCCTTTCGAGGGCCAACCAATGTGCTGATAGATTGGTGGCTTTTGCTCGAGTTTTAAGCCTGGGACTGCACTTCCTCCAGGACCCACTAGAGTCTCTTTGGGAGCTCCTCCATCGCGACACGCAAGGAGTGGCGTACCCCTGCCTACCAAGCTAGTTTCATTTTCTATTTTTTTTCCTTCCCTTATAATAAAAAAAGAAAACACAGCATAATCTAGCATTTTGCAAGAAGAAAAGAGGGTGGCAACCTGGATTGAAACACACAGCTTCCAATCACGGGATTGAAAGATAATAGGGCAGCCTCCATTTAAATTAAAGATAGCAGCCTCCACTTTCAAATATAAGCCTCTATTCACTGCTAAATACTTCAACGCAGCCCCCATTAATAGCAACACATGCATTACCCTCCACCCACTCACTCACTGCCGCAACCTTCATTCACAGCATTCACATAGCTCTCCACACACCAACAGTAGCCCCACTTCTCTCCAGCCTTCAATGCACGCATAACCCTCCACTCACACAAGCAGCAACCTCCATTTGATTCACGCAGTCTCCACTTCAACGCAGCTCCCACTTCAATGCAGCTTCGACTCTCACACAACCTCCACACATCAATGGAGCTTCCATTGAAATCACGCAGCAGACTTCATTCATTTACACAACATAGTCGCATTGTACCCCCCACTCAAGCATATATCACTCACAAAACTGCAACCTTCATTCACGCACAATGCAACCTCCAGACAAGAACAACGTGTTTTTAATTATTTCCTTCATGAAATTGTCTAGGGTTTATGCTTGCGGATTGCTTAGCACGATGATTTGTGATTAGAACTTTAATTTCTCTTAAGGATTTGATGTTTTGATAATGTTTTAACATTAAAATTTGTTGGAATCTATGACTAAATATCCATACACTTGTTGATTTTCCTTGGATTTAACGGCTCTTACTTTGGATTATTGGAATTTTGCTTGATATAAATTTACCTTTGGAAAAATGAGGTTTTTGCTAGAAGATTGAAGGAATTTCAGCTAGGATTTTCTTGTAAGTTGGAAGACCCAAGAAACCTAGGAGGTGAAAATAGAAGGTTCAGTTTGGAACTTAAGAAACTCTAGGAAGAACTTAAATAAGGGATTACTAAGTGATATCTAGAGTGGATAGATTAATTCATCTTTGGGAGAAGGGGATTAATTACTCTTAAAATTCACATACAAGGTTAGTATTTTTCATTTGTGGAGGATAGCTAATTCAATATTAAGGTCGACACAAATATCATTCCCTAAGAGAAAGTCATTCCCCATTGAAGTTAATATTTTTAATTAGTTAATTATTGTACTCTTTTCTTAATTAGTTATTGCATAGATTTGTCATATTCATAGTTTTTTTTATTGCATTGAATTGAGTAGTTGCTTAGAAATTTCTTTGAGTTTTTAATAATTCTTTACATTGCTTTTAATTTCTCAAAATTTCATCCAACCCGATTTCAAACACTATTAGCTAGCATAGAATTGAACTTTCTCATAATCCCTGTGGACACAACTCGGTTTTTACCGATTTATTATTCACTTCGACAACAGTGCACTTGCGGTTCACGAACAGTAACTCATTAGGCTCCTAATAAATTGGCAATGATTATAAATTATAATTATAATTCATAATTATAATTAGATAAATTAAAATTTCTGTTAATTTATCTTTAATTCTTTAATTAAATAATTCATAATCATAAATCATGATTGACGTCTAGGAAGATGTCATGATTATCCAAATATCAGGAATGTCAAAGTGATTGACTTAACCTGTCCATGCATGGCTATAATGTATAATTTAATCCTTTCGTCATTCAATATTCTAATTGGATAGAGTATGGATATAATGTCTATTCTTATCATCCAGTCATGTTCGTTCTTATTAATTTGTAATTGATTTATAATTAAAATTTGAAAATTCCTTTTCAAATGTCAATTCACTTTGGCTAGAGAATTCCATAAATTTTTACTTATCAAGAACAACAGAATATCCTCTCTAATTACTTTAGAGTGACGAATCCTATATTGACTTACTCAACTATCTACATATGGTTCATACTGTATCTAATTACTACTGATTGAATTATCCTAGAACGATTCATATGTAGCATCAAAGCATAATAATTCTCATACTAGATACCTTGGTAATCTCAAATTTGAGGATCAATTATACAATCATCATTATGAGATAATCCAGAGATGCATAAGTAATACTTCATTCGGAATTCTCAAAATCGGGCCAGTTCAGTGACTTATTCTCTAATAATCACCCACACATTAGTTTAAGTATCTCTACACTTTAATTTATGAGATAAATTACTTTCTTCATAAGAAAGAAACATAATTTATGCTAGTTTTACCATTTCAACAATATCCAGTATTGATGAAACTACAACTAGGAACATTTAGGAATAACACATAAGTGTAAATTGAATATCATAATTATGATCTCATCATAATTTCAATTACATAGTAATTATTCCAAGGATTTTATCTTTAGTATTAAAACATAAAATATTAATGAAATTAATACACAAAGATAAATGACGCCTTTTCATTAATTAAAATATAATGTCATATATTAATTTTCATCCAATTGATTGGTTGCAAGGACATAAACCAACACATGCTACATCAAGTGACTACCAACTAAACTACCTATGATTAGAATAAGGCATAAGTAGTATCAAAACATAACAACCCTTATACAAGATAACTTTGGATATCTCAAGTCAAATGATTACTTATGCAATTATCACAACAAAATTTTTATAGACATACAAGTAATGTTTCAAATAGATTTCTCATATGTGATCAGTTTAGTGATCTTATTCTCTAATAAGCACTCATATATTTATTTAAATATCTTCATACTTTGGTCTATAAGATTGAGTACATTTTTTATAAGGAAAAGAACTGATATGGATTTAGGGGTAATTTCATATTAAGAACATAATATAAGCTAGTTTTTTAATGTTTTATTATTGTCCAGTGTTATTAAAATAATGACTAAGAACAATTTAGGGATAATACATAAATGCAATATAAATCTCATAATTATAATCTGATTATAATTTCATTTGTAATATATAATTATCTCATGGACATTATCATATGCATATAAATATGTACAAAATAAATAATGTCTTTAAATTATTTTGTCACTAAGTTACAATTAACTAATTGGCTCTAAGACATAGATCAACATGTAGGACGCCATTACTTGTATTTGAGTGAGGTTAATTCTAGATTTACTAGAAGTTGAACTAATGGTCATCTCCTGAAAATTTACTTTCTTTTAATATATATTTGCAGCTCAATATGCTTACTCAACAACCCTTTGGTTTTATCGCTAACATGAAAACTGAGTAAACGGTCGTTGAGAATTTGAGTCAAATTTGTTTGGAAGGTGAAGGATTCTGGTTTGGCTTTCGGTTGGATTCTTGTTTTGAATGGGACGGTTGGAAAAGATTGATATCATAGCTTACTCTAAACCATATATTGATATATTTTAAGTTTGGTAAATGCAGACTCTAACGCTGGTAATAAAACTAATCGTTAGTTGGAAAATTAGCGTCAATTGAAACCATATGGGACATTAGATAACGATACTAAATTCTTTTGTCCAAATATCTATTCCAACAGTCAGTCCAATCCCCCCTTAATGCCCACTACTTTCAACTGTACACATGGAGATAATTACAACCGAGTAATTACAACAGTCAGTCCAACTCAAATTCTCATTTTACATTCTCGGTTCCTTGCGTGCCCTTCAAAGCTTGAAATCTTCGTTGACATTAAGTTGCATCTAATGACCTGTTCTTTTTGGTTGAACATTTCGGTGGACTTTACCTGTTATTCTACCGATTTGGCATGTGGATTTTAATCGACTTTAGAGCATAAAGTCAATTGCATTTACTAGGTTTTATTCGGCTACTAGGCAGAAAAGATATCTCATTCATTGCAGCTGAAACATTTCCCACTGCCATTGCCAGTTCCTACTTACAGGTTATAAGCAACTTTCTTAGTTTTGATCACTTTTAATCATTTTATAGATCCAGTGACGCTAAATGAATATTCTTGGATCTTCATGTTGGGGAAGTGGGATGAGATTAGATCTCAACTGCAACAGAATAATTACGAAACTTTTTTTTATATTTTAATTTCTCGAAAACCAAGGTTACATTAATTCTGGAAAATAATTAATACAAAATCTTAACAAAGCATGAATTTTAATTCGTACTTTATTCCGAAGCTTAATCATATTCTTGTTATATCACTCGAGCTATTTTTTATATTGATTCGTCTCAACTACCGTTGTCGCACAAATGTTCATCTTTTAATGGGATCCAAATAATAAGTTGAGAAAACTTTGTAACTTTTATAAAGAAGTTTAAGTATGAAGTGCTGACTCCATAGAGCTTAAGTCTATTTAGCATTACAAATAATTCTAATTAAATACCAATTATGCTCAAATAAAATCACTACAAGAAAATTTGGTTTCAGCAACCAAATTCTCAGCAATCATAGTAAAATGGTCGCTAATTATATACATTTTACAACAAAAAATTATTTGGTTGCAATATATAAGTTACGTATATTTTTTACCGACCAATCAATACTTGGTGGCTATAGATGGTC
>JANIPM010000231.1:12342689-12363306 GCA_027478405.1 Erythroxylum cassinoides
CATCAAACTCAATAAATAACAACATTAAAACCAATCACCTACCAAATCAAGCTTTGAAATCTTCAAATCTCAGAAATCTCTCCCACGTCTAACACCCACGATTTCCACCCTCAAAAACTCAACAATCTTCATCTTCTTCAAGGATCAGCTAGGCTTGCAAAAAGAGAGGGAGCAACAAGCAATGATCGAAGGATCACACTAAAAGGAGGAATCGGAAATCACCAAGGAAGGAAAAAGGGGAAATTTGCCCTAGGTTTAAGGAGGTGAATAATGCCAAAATTTAAAACCTAAGATATATAAGGGTTAATTTTTTAACCTAAAACTCAAAAGACATAAGCCCCCAATTTCTTTAAATTTCAGTCTCTAAATTCCAATGGCTCAACATTTTTATTCCTACAACATAAATCTAATTTTTTCATTGCCATTGGACAATTATTTCGGTACCATATGGTCTATCGGCCTGTCACTCAAAAATTTCCGGTCGGGGCATTTTCTCTCGAATTTCTAGAAAATTTCCTATAGGTCACTATCAACTGCCAAAAACTCTTAAACCATTCTAAATCAATTACTCAAACCCAATTATTCCTAATTTCTCAATCAAATCGCAATCCAACCAATTCATGTTCACAATTAAATGCCGAAAAAAGCTATGAATGCATGTACCTATAAATGCATATGCAAGTAACTCATTACTCTATAATTAGAGGCCAAATGAATGCTCAAACCAGTATATGCAATAAAACCTATCAGCCCGTCCCGAATTACTAAAATGACCTACTCATCAGTAACGGGATGTTACAACACTAACGTTCCAATCCACATAAGAGCGACGGGCTCGAGATTTATGACTCTGACAACAATAGAACCATTGGAGACAGCAGGCGACTCACCTCAATCAGCTGCGAAGCCCCAAACCAACGCCACCTTGACTTTGAAATCGCAGCCCCAAACCTGACTGAAATCCCTAATTCACTCGTTGTTTAAGAAGAATAGATCTCAATGTTTGACGTGGTATGGATGCAGCAGCTCGAGTAATAACAAACCCAAAATGTTGTCGTCTGATGCTCCTCAGTTAAGTGTGCTGGACCAACCACGCCAGGCCCAAATCGCAAGCCACCTCCACAGGTCCTAGTCCAGCATCCCTCTTAGCCCATATTTCCAGGATCTTTAAGACCAAGATTGGGCCATATGGCCCTATCCATTCCATCCCATGCCGAAGCTATAACCCATGACCAATCTATCACCCTGTCCTCCTATGAGAATTTAGGCTCCGGAGACATGGAGGAGGATCCCAAAGAAGCTCGTCCTCGCCTAGCCTCAACATCGTCCAGCCAAACACACATGATAACCCCACCGAGGCCACCCGACCTGGAAGCAGATCAAACAACAGTCAATAAAATGAATGTTGAACCTGATACTCAGATGGAGGAGACTCCACAGGAACTGATGCCAGATTAGTTTCGGGAGCCGACGGTCGGTGCAGTTATCCCTTAAGCCGAATAGACTCCTTTTATCCAGTTTTATGTCAATATTCATCTGGAACTGTCAAGGGGCTAGATGTCGGACCTTCAATCCTATTATCAAAAACTATATTCGAATTCACAAACCGCGTCTCCTTGTGCTAGTTGAACCTCACATAAGTAGGACTCAGGTGACGAAAGTCATTAAGAGTTTAGGTTTTACTCAATCCTTCAGGGTCGAAGCAAAGGGCTATTTAGGCGGCATCTGGCTAATTTGGAAAGAGGACATTGAGGTCAGCATTCTGATAGCTCACCGCCAATTTTTGCACACGTGCATTGTTTGGGACCATTTGACATTTGATTTTACGGCCATTTATGCGAGTCCTACGTATTCGCTTTAACAATATTTATGGTAGTATCTGTAGAAAATTACCAAGATTACAGTTAAACCTTGGCTTTTGGGTGGGGACTTCAATGACAAATTAGAGTGCACTGACAAACGTGGAGGCTCCCGACTCCAACCTATCATAAATTCGCACTTTGGTGACTGTGTACATCAGTGTCAGCTTCAGGATCTAGGCTTCACAAGGCCTAGATTCACCTGGCGGAGGGGACAAATCTTTGCTAGATTAGACCAGACCTTCCCTCTAATAACTGTCTTCACTGACACCACAGTTACCCACCTGCCCTTTCTGAAATCTGACCATAGGCCTCTCTTAGTGTCTCTACACAACCACACGCACTCTCATCAGCCAACTAGATCCTTTACTTTCCAATTAGCTTGGGTGACGCATGCTGACTTTAGCAAATTTGTAGCAAAGAATTGGCTTCCTATCGACTATGATCTCAACAGCGACATCAGAATATTTTCTGCTAAGTTACAACAATGGAATTCTTCCACGTTTGGGAATACTTTTCATCGAAAAAGGTGTCTCCTAGCGAGGCTGGAAGGCATTCAAAAACAATTAGAAGAGGCCGACTCAATCTCCCTCAGAGGGCTCGAGGAACATCTACAGTCGGAACTGGAGTAAGTCCTTTACCAAGAAGAACTATACTGGCACCAACAATCCAGGAGCCAGTGGTTAGGTCAGGGTGACAGAAATACTAGATACTATCATGCACTTACCATGGCCAAACAAAGACACGCTCAAGTTCAGGCTCTGAAAGATGAAAATGGGAATGTCCTGCCAGATCTTAGGAGCATCCACAGCCTCGCTCAGCAATTTCTAGCGAAACTTTATTCGATTGACAGTCAACATCCTACTACCTAGTTTATTTATGGTCAGTTCCCCCACACCCCCCTCCCCCTCCAAGCTTTAGCCTATCTGGATAGCCCACTCCAGCCTGATGACATCAAGACGGCTTTTTTCAATATAGCTCCTAATAAGACTCCAAGCTTTGATGGCTTACCCGCTTTATTCTACTAATCCCAACAGGATATTGTGGGAGCCTCTCTGACTTTATTCCTTCAACGAATTTTTTGACACAAAGTTTGGGATTCCAACCTAAACCGCACTATTATGGTTCTCATACTGAAGATTCAGTCTCTCACGTCGATTACGCAATTTAGGCCCATCGCTCAATCGGTCATAGCAGCATTACCTAGTTATAATATGCAGACGGTCAGATTGCCACGTAGTCTTTGTGACGACCTGGAGAACTTAATGCGATAATTTTTGTGGGGCTCGTCTAATGGAAACAAGCGGATTCACCTAGTGAATTGGGATGACGTGTGTAAACCTAAAGAGATGGGGGGTCTTGGCATTAGGAAAGTTCGAGAAACCAATGATGCTTTCTTATCAAAATTAGGATGGACTCTGATCTCCAAGCCTAATGCATTTTGGGTAAAAGTACTCTCGGAAAAATAATGTCAACAACCTCCCTACCTCTATTGACACAAAAGGAGGCTCAATGATCTGGAAGAGCATAAAAACTACTTAGCACTTGGTGCTCCAGGGCATAAAATGGATGATTGGAGATGGCGCTAAGACTAGATTCTGGTTGGATCCTTAGGTTGAGGGAGTGGGACCTTTTCTCACCCACACAACCACCCTAATTCCTGCTCTATCAAGTACCCTCCGTGTCCAACATTTTGTGGACATCGATGGCAATTGGAACTGGGCTGCACTTCAAACTTGCCTCCCATTGTTGGTTTGCAGATTAATTGTAGGAACGTTTCCCCAGAGGCGCTACCTAGGCTAGGATAAGTTAATCTAGGGCATTTCTGACACTGGTCAATTCACTGTAGCTTCTGCCTACTCCATGTTAATGGAGAATGCAGAGATCGCAATTAATGGACTTTGGAAGATAATCTGGCAATGGAAAGGCCCCCAATGCATTTGATCCTTCCCTAGCTCCTTGCACATGATCTACTACTCACTAACCAACATCGTGTTCGTAGGCACCTCACTACAGATGGATCTTGCTATCATTGTGGACTTGAAGAATTCGTGCTATATACAGTGAGAGACTGCGTCAAAGCCCGACAAGTGTGGATCTCTTTTCCCCCTCAACTTATTAATGATGAGTTTTACACTCTGCCAGCTCGATAATGGCTCAGGACAAACCTCCAACACCACCGACGCATTTTTAGATAGGATTGGTCGATCATTTGTGGAGCTACATGTTGGCTCCTATGGAATTGGCGAAATATGACCCTTTTTTATGAGCATTTTAGTTAGTTGTCTTCACCTATTTTTCTTCTTTTGTCTTTTGCATATCAGATTCAGCAGTCAGCTGCTTGGCAAAGCATAGCGGTTACGGGCCATCGACCTCGACACGAACAACTCGTCGGATGGTGTAAACCTCACACAGGGTGGGTCAAGTTAAACACGGATGGCGCATGCAAACCTTCCTCATCCTCAGCCATAGCAGGAGGCATCCTACGGGATAGTACAGGCAATTGACTTGGAGGTTTCGTCCAGAATCTCGACTGGTGCTCACCGGTGTCTGTAGAACTCTAGGGCGTATTTACTGGGCTCACACTCACGTGGAACCTCGGTTATTGTCGAATCGAACTGGAGGTAGACTCAATAGCGCGATCAACTTCTTTTCTTCCTCGACAAGACGGACTATGATTTCCAACTCCATAGTTCAAGGAATTAATGAACTGTTTACTCAAAACTAGACAGTCATACCTTGACATATCTATTGTGAGAGTAATAGATATGCTGGCTGGCTAGCCAACTATGCGGAGCATTTTGACTTAGGAACCACTTATCTAGATACTAAGCCCGTTGGGTGCCACATTATCCTACTAGAGGATATGTCGGGAATCTGTTTCCCTCGTCTCATTATGTAGTCTGATTTATTCCCTCTTAAATAAAAAAAAACTCTAAATGAGGTATATTTTATATTGTGTACAAAGAGTTTGTGGTATAGAGTGTCGTGATTGAGGATAGGAGTGGACATCCTATTGATGAGATATGTAGCACATTGAAATACATGAGACAAAAAGTAAAGAGTCATAGTGTATAAGTATAAGACTAGTTTCCACCATATGATAGTGTTCACATTCATCAAAGCCAACATGTTTTGGTGTATATGGTAAGGAAATCATGTATTGGATGCCTTGTTGAGTAAGAAAAAGTGAAATTACTTTATGCTTACCTCCACCATCTATATAAAAGGGTATTTTGGTGTGAAAATAGTTTTTAATAATTTTGAAAATTTTCTCAAAATCCTTGCATGTATCATATTTTAATTTTAACGAATAAAACAAGCGTATTTCTAAAAATAATTAAGAAAAATGCTGTAATGACTAAAATTTCTTAGAGAATTAACAAGTGTAGGTCTTTAAATATCTGAATATATAAAAACTTGGTAAATGAAATCCGACTTTTAATATTAAATAAAAAGTCTGAAACTTGATTTTTAGAAGTTAGAGAAGATGGACTATTATTACTAGTCATAATATCCCTTTTGAATTGGAAGAAAAGAGTAACTAAGATGTTGATGCCACGAGAAGATGAAGCCAACGAGGTTGAGGGATTTAGAAACAATTGAAGATGACCACTCATATAAGTGATATCTACTTTGGTTCTTAGCCATGTATGCTCCTGTTTTCAAATCCTTCAGAAGAAAATAATTAGTTCAATTAAGAGACATATATTAGGTTCTTTTCGTTCATAAAATATTATATAGTGTGAATGTAGTAATAATAGAAGAGTTCAAACAAGAGGAACCAATATAAGATATAAATATGTCATTACCATTGTGACAATGATGCACTCGTTACCATCATTTCTTAGTGTAGACAGAAAATTTCAAGATTAGAAGTAATGTGATATGTGGTAATTTGACTTCCTCGATAGTGATTATGATTTTTATTATCTAACACTCGTGTTGTTTGAGCCTTGAGTTGAGTCATGTGGCTATGATTAGTACAATTGTCTCCAAGACTTCCATGTTATCTTCCTCGATTACGGTGACCTTACTGGAAAGGTACTTCTTCATCATCTTTTGGTTAAAGTGGTACCATGATAGTAACATTGAGAAGTATGAGAGAATCTTAGTGCGTCCAAAAAAAGGTCTATGGGAT
The DNA here is from genome assembly GCA_027478405.1 of Erythroxylum cassinoides. Classification (NCBI taxonomy): domain Eukaryota; kingdom Viridiplantae; phylum Streptophyta; class Magnoliopsida; order Malpighiales; family Erythroxylaceae; genus Erythroxylum; species Erythroxylum cassinoides. The sequence goes on from JANIPM010000231.1 coordinate 12,348,690, forward strand.
CATTTTGTAGTTGGTAGGGATTAGTTCTGTTAACGTAACTAAGAAAGCCATAGCCAAAGAGCAGATTGGTGAATTAAGCTTTCCAAGAAGTAAAATTTCTGCCATTTCTCGCAAGTTCGGAAGGGATTTGAGAAGCAACATTAAGAGATATCAAACTCCTATTGATTAGAAGAGAGCTACCTTGAATTACGTAATTCTTAGGTGTTGCATTTGTTGGTGTTGCAGCTGAGTCTTGTGCACTTGCCATTTATTTTTCAAAGCTCACAATGTTCTTCTAGATTTGATGTTGGACTGGACTTCCATAGACTTCTTAAATGGGCTTCCAAAAACTTTTCTTATTGTTGGGGAGGCTTTATGGGCTGGAAAGGCTTTTTATGGGTTTTCAAGAGACGGAGGGGACAACTGAAGACAGTAGATAAAGAAGATGGAGAGGATCCATGACGAATGAAAAAAGACGAGGGCTTGCACCGTCGTTAAGTTACGGCCAGGAAGGGTCGGCTTGGTTGCGTTTTTGTAAGCTGAAACTTTTGTGTTTATTCTTTCTGCATAGAAGTGAAAATGACAGAGATGGAGCCTTGTGTCATATTGCTATTGAACTTAGCTTGGAGAGGTATGCACTATGCTTGTTTGACAAAAGTCCTCACTTTACTGAGGATGTTGATAATGTTTTTCAAGGCCAAGATAAAAAACCAATTATCACCGACAATTAACACCTTTGAGTTGGAGGGCTCTCGTACCGTAAATGGAAAAGAATGTGCCTTTTTCATTAGTTTAAATAATCATCTTCAGATAGAGTCATTGCTTGGTGACGAGGAAATAGTAGTAATGAGGCAGTGATGGTTTTTACTCAGGAAAAACACTTCATCTTTTGCTTTATTGACACTTGATAGTTTGTCTTTTATGATTCAACTGTGCTTAGTGCTTCATCTTGTGGTATTCGTATGATCCTATCGTAACTTGTTCAGTGACTGCTTCCACTACAAATAGCGTTTTGCTTTGTTTAAGACTTTGTTATGAGTCTTAAAGAGGTTTGATTTAAGTAAACTCAAAGTCTTAATCCGTTAAAAGGGTTTATTATGACATAGATCATAGAACAATGAACTATTAAGGATGAAGCTAAAAGGGGTTCAAATTGTTCAATCAAACCAATATTAAGAGTGTGTTCACTTGGCTTAAATGTCAAGAGAGTTGATTGATTGGATTGGTAGCACTTTGTAGTTAGTGGAAGTCTTATATCCATAGGTTACTCTTAGCCTAGCTAGTTGATTCCAAATTAATATTTGATTAAACATAATAAACTCTATAGCATCAAATTTTTATAAAACTCAATTTCTTACTCACTCGGTGTTTTGCGATAATTGAACGAGATTCATTAATTCTACGTGACCTTCTTTTATATTTTATAAAGAGATTATTTTCGTGACTCGAATTCGTGACCGAATCTTTATCAGCTGATCCAAAATTAACCAAAAATTGAGATAACCTTTTTTCATTAACCCGAATCGGATTCATTCAATGCAATTGTTTCAATTTCAATGTAGGAAAGTAAGGAAATACTTTGGGGACACATAAAACATTACTAATTCGTTTTTCCAATTACAAAAATTACTTTATCAAAAACCCCAGAACGCAGGTGAGTTAGTAAGAGGTTCTCTTGGTTTAAGTGAGGTCACGGGTTCGAACTATCCTCATATATGCAGCAGTTTAAAACTTGAGATCAGAGCTTTACCTTCCGTAAGAGACCTATCCGACTCGAGCGGAGATTAGTCTAAAAATGAATAACTTAAAAGTGCTTACTTATAATTGAGACCTTCCTAAAATATCTCGCCGGCAATTTTAAAAAAATTCTCAAACTGTAATTTTCTAATCCTTAAGACTTAATAATTACCAAAATTAACAAAAAAGAAAGCACGTTAAACACGCATCACGTGACCCTCATGTATTTATAAGTCCCTCCTTTTCACATGCCAACACCCCCTCTCCAAACCCAAAACCGCTGCCCATCATCGCCAGCGCAACAAGTACAGCCATGAGCTCCTTCCACACAACACGGCAGTTGCGATCTCCGCGCCAACGCGGGCCATCATGCTAGGCTGGATGTGCATGCGGCGCAGTCCCTGCATCTTCCTCCTCATCTGCTCTCCCATTCTCCTACCCTTCATCTGCGCCGTCGAGCTCTGCGTTCGGTTGTTCGGACACCGGAAGAAGGACGGGCAGGATGTTGAGGAGGAAGAGGAGCGACTGCGGCTGTGCGAAGAAGGTTTGTGCAGTTCTGATAGGACGACGGCGGATGAGGGAGACGAAGTTGGGGCGCTCCTGCAGAGGTACTTGGACGATCAGTTGACGTTGGCAGGAACTATTTATGAATGTGGTGATAACGATGATGATGAAGAAGAATTTGACAGTGAGAATCTGAATCATGATTATTTCAGGACTCGTCATCTTCTGGGTTGATTGGATTTGATTAATTGGTCGATTTCCTCACTTCTCTTTTTCTGTTCTTTCTTCTTTATTGGTGTAAGATAGGTTGTGAATTAATCATATGGACAGTGTTTGATCAATGCTATTCATTCTTTGGAAAAGTGTGCAGAATGTTGAGATTTGGAGAGATTATTGGGAATAGAATCTGGGCGATGGGGTCCGTAGGATCAGGTAACGGGACCCAATTTCATCAAGTCCCACTGGTAATGTTCACACTAACATCAAAATTGGTTTTCATTTAGTCCAAAACTGCGTTTTCGTAATCAGTAGTCACTTGTCTTTTCTCACATTAAGCCTTACTGTAGGTCAGGTCATTCAATAATTTAGTTTTTTTAGTGTTGCCATTTGCGATGGACTATCTCCTCAGAAAATATTTGTACAGAACAATAAAAATATTGCAAAAGTTATAAACTTTCTTTTTTAATTTTACTTATTTTATATTTTTATTAATTATTCTGTCTATATTAAATCATTAGTTAGTTCCCGTCATTACGGATGTCAAGTAACTCTGGACCAATCTGGGTTGAATAAACATTAAACCTGTTGTCTAGACACGTTTTGACTCGATCCTTGTGAACAAAACAATGTCGTTTTATACTTTTAATGTATATAAAAAATTTAGGAGGATTAAGTTGGGTTTAAGGTCTGGCCGGGCTCACTCTCTCAAGCCTGGTTGGCCCTCGGGCTGAACTCGGGGCCTACCAACAAGGGGGCTTGCTTAGGTAAGCCCGAGCCTTGCCCGATTTATTGTCATCTACGTGGCCGTTACATAAAAGATATACTTACTTTATTTGATGTATCATTTTAGTACTCTAATGATTTTTGGATATAAAATTTTATTTACTACTTATTTATACTTTTGTGTATAACTTTGAAGCAGTTATACTATGTTTGATTTGGATACTTCATTTTGTCCATTACCCATTTATATATAATTTAAGAAAATAATGATAACAAGACCTAGATTAAAAAAGATATGTTTTTTTATTTTATTCAAATACTAGGAAGCATTAAGACAAAAGGGGTTTTATGAAAAGCAAGTGAAAAAGAAAGGCTTTATCTGAGGGCCTTTAATGTTTTTGAAAAAGGAAAAATGAGTTTTATTATGAATTGTGAGGAGGAGATAAAACTATGGGGTTTGAGTAATATGGAACGGCTCTGTTTTGAAGATTTTAGTATGAATGTTTTTAAACTAAAAGGCTTTTGCTAGATCTAGAAGGAGAGGATGCTAGAATCTATGATAGTTAGATCTAGAAGGAGATGATGCTAGAGTCTGTGATAGTTATTGCTAGCTCAGCGATTGTTGAAAAATGATGCAACTCTGCATGAGTATTGACCTTAGAAGATGAGCGTACCAGTCTTGAATATTGACTTTAGAGGATGGGGATGGAGAAGGCCTACCCTTAGGGAACAGTTTATCCTCTTAGCATATTCTCTCTATGATTTTGCTGGTTGGACTGAAGATGGCGGTAGTTTATGCTAGGGTTTTAAAGGAGTTTCTCGTTGCTTTGAAGAAAACCATTCTAGTGTTTTGAGTTGTTCGTTTTTTAGTATCGTGATTTGAGTTAGAAAGTCTAAAATATCAAAATTAAAAACACTCAATACGGTTAGGGTCACAAATGACAACTGGCCTGACCTAGCTCAAGCACCATCCGGTTTGACCGAAGTCAACAAATAAGGTCTAAATAAATCGAACCTAAAGTTAGGCCTCGAGTTTGATTTTATCGGCTCAAGTTCGAGCTTGGGCTGCGAGATGCGAGGCTCAACCATTCTAACCAAAATACGAAACGATGCTATTTTGAACCTTTATTTAAAAAAATTAGTAGGGTCAAATCGGGCCGAGCTTAGCCCTTGAATCGGGCACACACCCCATCTGGCAATGGTTAACCCATTGTCATCCCCAAACCTAGTCGTCATTTAAAAAAGATCTATTTTGAGGCAATATTTAAAAAATCTATTTATAAAATGGCCTTTGTAAATTCTTATTAAATACATTTTTTAATTTAATAAATTGTTTTAAAATTTAGATTAATTTGAGTTGGGTTTCAATGATGGAAATTGTGTTGGATTATTTCATTACAAAAAAATAAGTTTTAGTAACTGAAATTACCGATGAAAAATAAAGACTTTCTGTCGGAAAACAAATTTGAAGATGGAAATTATTGACGGAAAGAATCATCGGAGAAATGACTGTAGATAAATTTTGGTGACGGATATTATGAATCCATCGCAAATTTAGTGATAAAATATTGTATAGCTGTCGGTACATTTTGCTGCGAAATTTTGTATTTCTATCGATAAATTTATCTATAGTAATACAAATTATGTCGTTAAATTTACGACGGATTCACAGTATTCTATCGATGAAATTAGCGAAGGTAAATTTTAAATTTGTCGCTAAATATACTGTCAAAGTTACAATATTTCATCGTTAAATTCACCGACAATATCTGTCGCAAAATTTTACATATGGACAACATTATCCGTCGCTAAATTTTTGTTACCAATAGAATTATAATATTCCGTCACTAATTTATCAATGAAGTATCTTAATTCCGTCAAAAATTTTAATTAATATAAATTTCAACCACCATTTCTCACTTCTTACCTGAGTTTTCTGTTGATAATCTTTTGATTTATATGTACATTTAATTGATGTAAATAATATAACATTGATTGATAATATAAAGTTAAAATTATCCTGACTAATAATATAATAAAAAATTATAATATACACCAATAAATATCTTAAAAATAACTGTAAATTAATAATTCATACAAAAACTTAAGAGTAGAAAAATATCAAATACATTCAATTATCTATCTAAGCTATGTAGTTGGTGAAGGTGGATGCTCTAACTGCTGCGATGTGATCATGTCCCTTCCCTTCAACTCATCCACCTTATTACAGAGTTGAGGTATGCAGTCCATCAGCGTCTCTACTGTGTTCTCAAGCTGAATCACTCTCTTATTTGACACAAATCGCCTACTAGATCCAGCTGCAGTGGATGTGGAGGATTGTAATAACATGTGTTTGCAACTGAACCTCAGTTGAAAATCTTTCTACGGTGGTCCCTACCATAAATTGCATCAAGACATATCTGACTCCTATCAACAATTTTAGAGTTCTAAGACTGTCGTTCAATGCTTTCTTTTATTTAGTCTTATCATTATAATTGTTTATGTTAATAAGTAATAATTTTTAAGAATTAATATTAAAGGATAGATTTTACATACATAAAGTGAAGTTGTCTGCATCGGGTGTCGACAAAGGTTACACCATCATGCTTCTTAGTTTGGGTGTGCAAAAAGAGCTGGCGTAGTGTAGGCTTCCTGTCTATAGACTTTTCTTGCATTAGAATAAATTGTTATAAATGAACTATAATTACAAAAATTCCGGCAGAGTTTTTTTCTATTTATTATGATATTTACCCCTTTTTAAACAAAAGAAATTATTCAACAACACAGTCATTAATGGCACCAGACATTTACAATATTATTATTCTCCATAATACACATATACTTTCATTCTAAATCTCATAAATCAAATTATATTGAAATTAAATTTCATACATCAAAGTACAAACATCACAATATAAGTGTAAAGTTTTGATACATACAAGTTTCTTTGCAAGCTCCTAATGGGTCATAAATTCTCCGGTGTGTATGGGTAGACTCTCTCCCTTCGGTCCTCCATATCTGTTTGCAGAATTGCGCTTTGAAATGGATATTATCTCAGGTGATGCCCAATACTGCTATCAATACCAAAAACTTAAAAACCAACCAGTATATGGCTGATATTTTGAATACCGGTCAGTACCAGCTGGTACTAAGCGAAAGCAATTAGTATCGCCCAATACCAAAAACTTAAATACCGTTATCTTTTTTGGCTAGTACGATATCAATCTTTATGGACGATATTCTAAACACTACTCAATATAGTCTTTCATTCGACCAAGATTTATTTTGAGGCAATATTTTACCCCTCTTTATAAAATGTTTGGATCTAAGAAGAAACAACATCTACTCGTTGATGAATAGAGTGATTATGTTTTCTGATTCCATCTATCTTAAAATCAATCCTTCTTAAAACTTTATTATGTGCTACTGTGTTATTGGTTTACCAGTTGAGAACTCTAATATCCTCATAAAAGCAACAAGGATATCAGGTTATTGGAATCAATTCAGTCAATTATTCCTATCTGTTCTTCTGATAACCTATAAGACAATATTAAGGAACAAACAAGTAAAGACGACTCTTCTGACTGTTCATTCTCCTCTGAGAGTGATTTCCTATACATGTTATAGCAGACATGTCTAGATCCAACTTCTTCGAGAGGATAAATATGATATACTTGTCAAGGCTATTAGGTTTATGGATATTGAATGAAATAGAACAATCATGAATCCCAAAATTACCATCATCAATAGTGAAATATTCATCATAAGAAGTCCACGTTTTAGGAGGTAAAGTACTGGGCTTCATGATTGTTCTACTTGATCCACCCATTTTCTACAAGGTTTTCTATTCTATTATATAAAGAATGTTTGACACTAGAAGGTAGATCGACAGCTAAAATAGTAGATGAAAGATAATGTCCTTTTTAATATTAATTTGAGTTGGGCTCCAATGATGGAAAGTATATTGGATTATTTGTTCTTTGTTATTAATACCTTATGTTTTTATATCCTTGTTTATAACATCAATTTCTATAATTTTGTAAGATTTAGGATTAGCTAAATATATAATCATAAATATTTTGACTTATTCCTTAATTTGTTTACCTATATTACCATGTTGTTATATCCAATAAGGTGGGTCTTCTTTAATATGTTATCTAAAGATTTACGTAATCTATTCAAATTATAGCAAAAATCTATAATATAATTTAGATTTCCTAAAAATCTTTATGATCATTTTTGTCTAATATTTGATTAAGAAATTTTAGTAGCTCTATTGGTGTTATTGTTCCTTGTTCTATGTAATGTCCTACAACTATAATTTTCATTTGGAAAAGATAGTTATGTTTTCCATACTTCCAAGTCATTTTTTATCATATACATATAAGTATGAATATGTTTGAAATTTTGTTATTAGGAATAAGAAAATACTAGAAAATCATCCATGTATACTATATGAATTTTAGAATATGGTGAAAAAAATTAATCATTATTCTTCGAAATTAAGAGAAAGCATATGTCAAACTAAAGGTTATAACTTTCCATTCAGATTATCTGAAAAGGCCAGTTGATGCATTTTATATCTATCTTTCAAGGTTTATTTGTATTTATCAAATACCTAACTTAAGATTAAATTTTGAAAGACTATAGGCAATATATAATTTTTATAGTATATTTTTTATTTGGCATTAGATATCTAACTTATTTTAAGGCTTTATTTAAAGATTTAAAATTTATTACTAATATAAGGTCTCCTCATTCTTGTTCATTCCTTTTATTAACATAAAAGGCAACATACCCCTAAGGAGACCTAGTTAGGGAAATTGGTCTTTTCTTTATCAAGTTGTTTGTTTTTTGTTTATAATGATTTTTCATAGTTCTTTATTAAATTGTATAGACATAATCTTAGTAGGAATTCATTTTTCGTGAAAATAATTTTCATAAAGTGGGTCTACAAAATGTTGTTTTCTATTCCAACAAGTGTTTGATAAATAATACGATCACGACCATGATCACGATATGCCGCAAGTAAATTCATGAAGAGCACACATCCAAATTTAACGTAATATCATATTAAAAAATAATTTATAAACATTAAAATAATTTAATTAATATTAATTATCGTCATACTCATCACTGGCCAACTTCTTTCTCATTTTCAATTCACATGCTCAACGAGTCTGAAACTCTGAATAAAGAAAGATAAAAGCTCTTAGTCGAATGACCAATGTCACATCCCAGGAAAGACAAAAGGTCTTAGTCCAGTGACCGATGTCACATCCCAGGCATTTCAAGTAGATACACGTTCGGGGAGGACACGATCCGACGACGCCAAGTTGTTCTTGTTCGGGTGAAAGTGAACTTTTGGAAAGCAAAGAGTCAAGGGTCACTCCATCTAACGCTCAGCGTCGGTGAGATATTCATTTTACCTGAGAAACCATGGTCATCTCTAATGATCCCAGCATGTTTTCTGCTACTGTTTCCACTCCACTCATGGAAGACAAAATTGTTGATGGTTTCGTTGATTCCAGAGGTCAACCAGCCAGCCGTGCCACTTCTGGTGGGTGGAAAGCAGCTTGCTTTATTATAGGTAAAATGTTTTCCTTAATTTAGGCAACAAAATCAAATCTTTACTTGTACGATATAATTGTAAGGATCATAGTGGAATTGGGTTGTTTGATTGTGTTTAATCATTGTCTTTGTATATACATGTGTAGTTGTGGAAGTGGCAGAGAGGTTCTCGTACTTTGGAGTGTCTTCGAATCTTATTACGTACTTGACGGGTCCTCTAGGTCAGTCCACGGCAACTGCGGCGGAAAATGTGAACATATGGTTTGGGACGGGCGCACTGCTCCCCCTTTTAGAAGCTTTCATCGCTGATTCATTACTTGGGCGCTACCGAAGCATTATCGTCGCATCTATTATCTATATCTTGGTATTTAGCATCCATTTCTTTCTATGTTAGTTTTAGCCAGCCAGAAATTGATGCATGCAAAGAGTTGGAAAGTTTTGAATCAAAAATGTGCTTAGGAAAATGCAAATTGATGGATGGATTTAGGGTGTTTTCTTCGGAAATACCAAAATAAGTTGCTTACTAGTTTGGTCTATCCTTATTACAAGTGCTTTTTTAAGAATGAGCAGGAGACTTCTTGTATTGCTCTTGTTTTCCTTGGTGAAAATGCAAATGCAGGAGGTGGGCTGAATTGCACAATGAGTGTCTTTCAATAGATAGTTTACGGGAATATCTACTGAAATGCTTGGTTCAAGCCTTAAGGTTTTCATTTGCATTACAAGGACTACATAGATATTAAGGTCCTCTAGTCATAGAAAGTCTAGTCTCTCTGTTTTCTTTAAAAAAAGGCTGTGCTAAAACTACAGTTTTCAGATGATTCTGTGTTCTTAATTTGAAGATCGAGAAAATTCCCTGGAGATCTTTGATTTAATATGTTTACCATGTTACTTGCATCAATACTGATTGTCCCGTTTGGCTTGAATGATTAACAGGGACTAGGCTTGTTATCTTTTACAGCTGTGTTAACTTCTCTTCAAGTCTCTCACCTACAAGACATCAAAGATGCCAAGTCACAGTCTACTGGATTTCGAGTCATCTTGTTCTTCTTCTCTATATATTTCGTGGCAGTTGGGCAAGGTGGGCATAAACCCTGTGTTCAAGCTTTTGGAGCTGATCAGTTTGATGGACAAGATCCAAAAGAAAGTAAAGAAAAAAAATCATTTTTTAATTGGTGGTATTTTTTCTCTTCTATGGGCATTAATGTATCACTTACTGTTTTGGTCTACATCCAAGAGAATCTTAACTGGGCCCTTGGATTTGGAATCCCCTGTATTATGATGTTGGCTGCACTATTTGTTCTCTTGCTTGGTAGTAGAACTTACAGGTACAATGTTAAGAAGAGTGAGGGAAATTCATTTATGAAAATTGGCCGGGTGATTGGAAAAGCAATCAGGAACCGCAATGCCACTCCTTCAGCAATGGCTACTGAATATGAAGCTAAACAGTATTGTCAGACTCCTCAACAATTCAAGTATGTGAATCAACTTTCTTTTTGTTTTCGTATATATTAGTTACGGAGGCATAAGTAGGAGGATATCTTTGCTTAGCATCTTACCGTTTTACTCTGTGCTGATGTTTCCGACCTCTTAAGTTCATAGCTTGAGAAAAGATCAATGTGCCTGGATGATATAAATGATCTTGAGATTTAGTTATTTCCTTGGAGTTTAAAGAAATAAAAAATGGAGTTCTTGCAGATATCTTATTCTTCACGAACTTATGTCATCTGCTTAGGTTCAAACAGATGAACAGAAATACATGATGCTTTATCTTGAAATTCCTGTCAACTAACTGTTTTCTTTTTTTGAAGATTTCTCAACAAGGCATTGTTTGAACCAGACGGCTCCATGGAAGGCCTTAATGTCTGTACTGTTGATGACGTTGAACAGACAAAGTCCTTGCTGAGACTTATTCCAATATGGGTTACCAGCTTGATATATGCAATTGTGTTTGCACAAACCTCAACTGTTTTCACAAAACAAGGGGCTACAATGGATAGAAATATATTCCCAGGTTTCAAAATTCCAGCTGCTTCACTTCAGTTCTTTATTGGCATTGCAATTCTTCTCTTTGTTCCCATGTACGACCGCATTTTTGTCCCTGTAGCCCGATCCTTAACTGGGAAAGCTTCTGGCATCACGATGCTTCAAAGAATTGGATTTGGCATGGTTTTGTCTGCCCTTTCTATGGTGACTGCAGCTTTAGTTGAGATGAAAAGACTTGAAACTGCTGAAGAATATGGGATTATTGATCTGCCAAATGTAACAGTTCCGATTAGTGTTTGGTGGTTGGTTCCTCAATATCTGTTGTGCGGTGCTGCTGATGTGTTTACCATTATTGGTCTTCAAGAATTTTTCTATGACCAAGTCCCAAAGGATTTAAGGAGTATGGGTCTCTCATTGTACCTAAGTGTCATTGGTGTGGGAAGTTTGCTAAGCAGTTTACTGGTCTCTATCATTGACAAAACAACTAGTACAGATGGTCGAGACAGCTGGTTTGCTAACAACCTGAATCGAGCACATATTGATTATTACTATTGGTTACTTGCCGGCCTTAGTACAGTTGGATTTACAGCCTTCTTGTATTTCGCTAGATCTTATGTTTATAGCAGGGGAAGTATAAGTTAAATGTGCAAACAGGTTTAGTTCATGACTGTAATACTCTTCCAGGCTTCAGCCAAAGATACTTTGCCACTTTCATGGCTATTCTTGCTATGATAAACATTCAATGATATTTGAAATTAAATTAAATTTACAATATGAAAATTTTAGTAAATTATTCCATAATAGACAAAAATTGAACTTCAAACACAATTTATTGTTAAATGAGAAATTAATATTTAATATTTATTAATAAAATAAGATGCTCTAAATGATAATGTTGCAATCCTCAACCAACAAAGAAGAAAATGCCAAAAGATGATTCAAACGATTTATGCAATGCCGACAGAAACACAACTGTACTGAGCCAAGTGGATTCATGATTCTGTTGGTTCCGAACCATTGCTTCAACAAATAGTGTTGGCTTCTTATATGAGGAATCGGTAGACTGGGAATCTAGGGATTTGTCGAAAGGGAATTGGGGAAAATAATTAAAGGGGAGTCGTGAGTTTTGTTAAAGGGGTTTGGGTTATTAGTAGTTTAAAAGTTAAATGGGGTAGTGTTGGGCTTGCAGCTCATTATAGTTATTATTTTTATATGTCATTACAAATGGAGAAAAGCCTTGGTCCAGGCTGTTACGGAGACAGTGGGAACATCCACAGGAGCTAACAAATTCCGGGATTCTCGCTAACTACCTATCATATAAGTATGCTAACAACAACCTGAGGAATATAGAGAAATTATTATGCAAAAATGATGTATGTTGTGTGTGTATTGTGAACCTTCTTCTTTTCCCTTACGAAATACTCATAAACGCCGTAACATAGATCCTTGCATACACCATTTGGTATCAGAGCAGCTCAACCTTGGACTGTGGAAATGGCCACGGGTACTAGAGCTCATGACCTCAAGAATCTGGAGGAATCCATGACAGCCATGATACAAGACACCAACCAACGCTTGGAGGAGACACAACAAAAAAAACGAGGCTCAAATGTTGGAGTTGAAGAGCTTGATGAGAGGCATCAGTCTCCAGCAGAGCAGTATCTTGGAACAGATGCAGCAGTCACGGGAGAACACTATCTCTCCCAAGGGCAAGGCAATTGCAGAAGATGGTGAGGGGAGTGGAATGTCAGCTAAGCCTGCAACAGCAACCACCGACCATAACCAATGTGGGATGGGCCACCGTTGTTGTAAGTTCAAAAAACCTAAAAGAAACTTTCCAGAGTTTAGTGGGGTGGGTGATGTGAATGCATGGATATTCAAGTGTAGACAGTATTTTGAAGTTGAAGAAATTGAGGATACAGATAAAATCAAACTAGCAGCTTACTACTTGACTGATGATGCTTTATCTTGGCATCAAGCCCACATGAGAGGAGTAGGGTTTGGATCGTGGGATGAGTATGAAGAGGCAATAGGGTATAGGTTCGGGGGAGCCAAACACCCTTTGGAACAGATTAAGGAATTGTCACACACTGAAGATTTAGAATCTTACATCAGTCAGTTTGACACATTGGGGAACAGATCGGGAATGGATGAGAAACAAGCCCTGGTGTTCTTCGTAGGGGGGCTGAGGCATGATGTTAAAAAGCTTGTGAAGATGTTTAGGCCTAAAGATCTAAGGGATGCTTATGACTTGGCTAGGCTCCAAAATGAGCCCGATTTATATGCTACAAACCGCAATCCCTCACCAAAAACAACTTCCCAAACTTACATTAAACCTACCTCATTCTCCAAATTCAATCCACCCCAGCATTCATCTACCAATAACCCGAAGCCTAACTCCATCACTACCAACCCAGTTCCACTAATAAACAAAAATATCAACAGACCCACGTACCAAAAACCCAACAATTTACCTTACACAACCAGAAATGTCAGGAGCAGGGATTTTGATGCAAGGAGAGCTCAAGGGTTGTGCTTCTGGTGTCCTGAAAAATACTCACCAGGTCATAAGTGCAGCCATAAGCAGGTGTTTTCAATCTGCATTAATGAAGATGAAGTTGAGGAGGTGAGAGAGGATGAAGAGGTCAATACCGAGGAGCTTCAAGAGGATGTTAACCCACACATTTCAGTAAGTGCACTAGCAGGGTCGGTGGGATTTCACACAATGAGAGTGACGGGGGTAGTAAACAAGAAGGTGATACAAGTGTTGATAGATTCGGGTAGTACACACAATTTCATCAGTGAAGGAATTGTGGAAAGTTTGGGGTACGAATTGACTGCCATTAAACCTTTGACAGTGGAAGTAGCCAATGGAGGGGTCATGGAGTGTAGAGCTATCTGTAAAGGGTTAAAGTGGTCATTACAAGGGGTTAAATTCGATGCTGACATGTTGGTGCTTACGTTGCCTAGTTGTGACATGGTACTAGGGGTTCAATGGTTGTCAACCCTAGGCAATATACTATCTAACTATGCTGAACTCTGGATGTCTTTTTACAGGGAAGGACAGCTAGTAACCATCACAGGTAAACCAGGAAAAACTCTCAAACAAATTGGGAGTGAGCAGATTACGAAACTGTTGAGCAGGCCTAATCAAGTGGCTTCAATGCAGCTATGCAGTCTCAAGGTGCAGGGAATGGAGGAGATAGAGTTACTTACAGTGATTGTTGACAATGGTCTTAAAGATGGTGTTCCTACTGCACTTGCATCCTTGCTGGAGGAGTTTAAGGAAGTATTTCAGGAGCCCATTGGACTGCCTCCTGACAGGTCACACAACCACCAGATTCCTTTGAAGGATGATGCTCAACCTGTAAACAAAAGGCCATACAGGTATTCAGGATTACAGAAAGATATAGTGGAAAAATTGGTTGATGAAATGTTAGTTAATGGCATAGTGCGGCCTAGTTCAAGCCCTTTTGCAAGCCCCGTGGTTTTAGTGAAAAAGAAGGATGGTTCTTGGAGATTATGTGTGGATTATAGAGCTCTCAATCAATTAACTGTCAAAAATAAATTTCCCATCCCTCTCATTGATGAGTTATTGGAGGAATTACATGGAGTTGTTATATTTTCAAAGATCGATTTAAGGGCTGGTTATCACCAGATTAAAATGCATGAACCTGATGTGTATAAGACAGCATTTAGGACTCATAATAGGCACTATGAGTTCCTTGTGATGCCCTTTGGGCTTACCAATGCCCCTGCCACATTTCAAGGGCTAATGAATGAAGTATTTAGACCCTACCTGAGAAAGTATGTTTTAGTATTTTTTGATGACATTTTAGTTTATAGTAAGGGGTTCGATGAACATGTGCAGCATTTGAGAATCGTGTTTGAAGTTTTGAAA
>JANIPM010000231.1:12401110-12413570 GCA_027478405.1 Erythroxylum cassinoides
GGAACTTAGAGATCATTTATCTTGATCCAAGTTATTTGAAATGTTGATGTTGTGTATGTATTGTCATGATATTTTTTCTCTCTCAGGTTTTTTCTATAGAGCTTTTTAACAGATTTTGTCAATATCGAATTTCACAGGCGTGTAGATATATGCAAAACATTTCGTACAATTTAAAGAATTTTGTATCTTTTTCTGATGTTGACTGGTAAAGTGATAATGGCATGTTTACCATTGTGTTTTTCATTAAGTTTGCTATATGTTCTAATGCTACCATTTCATGGACTAAATAAGGCTTACAATGTTGGGGTTGCTTTTCTATTGTCTGTCTTAATTGACATGACACCCTTCCACTACAAGATACTTTATATAGAGGAACCGTGGCTTAATAATACTAATTTTTTTAAAACTTTGTTAACATCTTTTCAGCTTTACAATCCGTTAGTTAAAGGAATGACAAATGCTAGGGATTTAGGAAGGTGATGTCATTTTGAAACGAATAGTACTTATCATTTAAAGTCTTTTGTTTTCCCTTTTATCCTTCTTATTTAGTTCTTATCATTCCCTTTAGTTGTTCACTCAATGCATATAGAAATACTTTAGCTGTTGATCCTTTATGATTTAGTTTCTTACTAAAGGCTTTGGAAGACTTGACATGTCCTAGATACTTTTTCTTGTTAGAAGTTTATGCATATTTAACAAGGATATATTATTTACTAGCATTTGATTTAAATGCTTTTGCTGTTTCAAATGCTTTGCCAGTTTGTAGTTACTTCTGGGTTTTAAATATTTTGAAAATTGTCTCCTTAATATAACTTTTTTGGTTTGACTGGGACAATCTTCTTGAGTTTGGTTCTTGTTTTTAAAAGTGTCCATAATGAGCTTTGATGTCCTTGCAACATCTTTTAGATGTTTCTATATGATTGATTTTGGTTTTTAGTTTCCTTTACTAGCATTGGCCGGCAAACCTGGAGATGTATGCTTTGGCTACTGGTACATGGAGTTTAGAGGTGCCAACATGGAGAATTTCGGCAATCAAGCAAAATGGGAAATTTGGTTACACAATTATACTGATGTACTCTGCGTCAACTCTTGGAAGGTGCTTTATTATTTCTTTCTTTTCTAAATTTATTAGATTTAAGATAAATATTTTGTGTCAATCCTATATGAAGCTACCTCTCTCTCTCTTTCAACACATTCTTATATTTTGGAAATTTTCAACTTAGGTACTAAATAAGCTTCTAAGCATGGATATTTGTGATGTGCAACTCTTTTTGCTATCATCTATTGTTATTCGTTAAGTGATTAAAAACATAGACCAGAACGTTCCTAACTAATTTTTTGAATGGATGATTGATTCTAGTCATTGAATCTTCAACAACTCTTCCTTTGAATATTAAGTGCAACTTGTTGTATGATAAGATAAACTATTGAAGATTCCTTATTGACATTTCATTCCACTAAAACCTTCCAGGCATCAACCAATGTTCTTATTTACCTAGTTTCTCCTAATATCTAGATCTACAGTTTTTTTGTCTACACAATAGCTCAGGCATCTCTTTACAAGAACTCTGACTAGTTTACTGCACAAACATAGACAAATGGAGTTAATGTTTTGACTACAGGTCCCTCACAGTGTGCCATTGTTTCTTCTTTATCATTAATAATTCTCATACTTGTTTGTTGTCTTGTTCTACAAAGGATTCTAGGATATGCATGCAAAATATGCATTAGCAAAATGTGCAGATTGGATTTTTAATTGCAGTTTCTAGCTTTGATAGTGTATTGGTAGGTGTTTATCTCTGTCAGTCTTCTTTTCGTTACTTTCTGTCATTTCCCAATTTTCTGTTGTAGGTGAAAAGATACATTGATGCCTACTCAGCCTCTTCAGTCGTTGGGTTTTCTAGTGAAGATTTGTTACATATATCAGATGTATATGATAAGGCACAGGACAGCTGGCTACAAACTGCAAAGAATTTGCTGAGCCATCAAAATAAAAGCTATGACTCACCAATACCTGTGCTCACAAAGCAAATTGATGCATACTTGAATTTCCTAACTAATGTTTCAGATTTGGCACGCTCAAAATGGACTGAGTTTAATCTAAAAATGATGGGTGTTGGTCTTGGGATAATGTTGGCGTCACTCTTTCTCATGTTTCTTGCAAGTCAAAAGGTGAACAAGGCAGGTGTAAACCTTTTGTCTTTACATGGAGATTTCCGGATATCGTTTGAATCAGTGTTTGCTTTTATATTAGTTGCAATACGCGCATGCAGCTTACTGTCAAATAGTTATATATGTAAGTTCTATCTTCATTGTCATTTATGGCTTCTTGAAAAATTTTGTTGTTGCTTTTTAAGCCTCAACACTGACTGTTATGTTAATCTTGATGTCAGTGGAAGAAGGAAAAGTGGCAAGTTTTTTGTTAGCCACTACTGGCATTATCAAGTTGCGTGATTCAATCAGAAAAAAGAAAATGATATTTGAAGTATGTAAGACAGATGTCATCCTTTATTTTGACAAATTGAAGAGTGGTGTCATTCTAAATCATCTTTTGTATCTAATTTCTAATGAATTCATTTGCAGGCTATCATACTTCTTCTGTTGGTCACAATTCTTAGATTGACCATTGAAATTGGGCTGATAAAGCAGGCTGCCACTTCCTTATTTATGAAGGCATCTCACTCATGGGTGCTTGGGGTTGTCTTGGGTGATCCGATCTGGACTTTTGTATCTGAAATAGGACCAATTTTAGCTCTCATCTTCTTGATCTTTTTGTTGTGCAAAACCATTGGTAGCATCCCTGGGGAAGGAACTTTGAAGTATACTATAATGGGAACCATTTTAAGTTATATGCTCATTTCTGTGCATTGGGCATCTGAAAGTAAAATACCCATTGTAGCTATACTACTTCGAGGAGCTGGTAGAAATTTCATTCCTAGAATAGTTTATTTTATTGGGCTTGGACAGCTATTATTGTTGATTTTTGGTAGATATTTTGATCTTGACAAAGCTTCAAATTGGAAAAGCAGCTTGGTTTTGAGAATAGTGGCTGTCCTATCTTCATTTAGCTCAACAATCATTATGCTGTCTGGGAAACAGGGTTCCTTTGTTATGTTAGCGTTCTTGATTGGAGGTACTGACACTCTTTTATTTTTGGCCCTATAGTTCTGATATCCTGAATCATTAGTGAACCATTCTCATTTGACTGCATGGGCTTTTTAGAAGTTCAGACATGACAATTCTTGTTAGTCCATGAGTTTCATGTTGTTTTGATGTTATTCTTCCTATAAGTTACTCTGCTTATAATTGTATGTGTCGCCTATTTCTTTAGTCGTGTGTTTCAAATATATGGAAGTCTCTTTACAGGGTATTGCATAGTAAGGCTGGATAGCATGGAAGAAAATGCCATTAACCCAACTGTTGGACTCTTTACTTTCAATCCTCTTGTTGTAATACAATGGAATCTTTTAGCCGTGTGTCTCTTTTTCGTTACGGGTCATTGGTAAGATGCTTTTCGTTTACTATGGTTTGTGGCTTTAACAGTAAGTAGTTCTTCAGGCCTAAAAGTATACTCGATAATTTGACTACCTTTCTTTCAGGTGTGCTTTTGATGGCCTTCGCTACGGTGCTGCATTTGTTGGGTGAGTCTTTGAGTATATGCATTGATGCAAATGTATTAGATAAATCCGAAGTTAACGATTCAGGATTAGCCGGGCCTAAGTAATAAGGTGATTATAAAAAAAAAACTGAACCTACAAGTTAACATTTTCAGGTTTGATGAGTTCATCCTTGTTCGCCAAGCGATCCTTCTAACATTAGACACATTTGGCTTTTCTCTCATTCTTCCTGTGTTGGGACTTCCATTTCTTGCTTTGGGCCAATATTTGTGGGATCATGCAGGCTGTAAGAGAAGCTTTCTTTTGACACGGCTGTCTCAGGTTAGTTAATCTGTTGAACAAGATGCTTGGTGTTCCATTGAGTCCAGCTTTCCCTAGGAGTCTCTGCTTTCTGAAGTCCAATATTTGAACGTTAATTCCTATAATTGTGCGTTTGATGTACAAGATTAAGGTCAATGTTACAGATGTACATGATGTATGGATTGATTGTGGCAACTACTGTTACGGCGACAATAATTTGTGTTACCATTCAAAGACGACATCTAATGGTAACTTTTACTGGTTGAATAGGCTTATGAAGATGATTAAACATCCTGGAAAATAAGTTCACTTGTGTGTGGCATTGCAGGTATGGGGGCTATTTGCACCGAAATTCGTATTTGACGTAGTTGGTGTCATGATTACTGATGTCCTGATATGCTTAGCCTTGCTCTTCTACTCCTGTGGAGGTGAGGATAACGTTGCTGTAAAGTAGGCATGGAAAATATGTATCCTTGTTTGTGTTCATAGGACTAGCTCTAGCTGAATCATTCTTTCGGAACGTTTTAATGTGGATGAAAAGCATGGAATGTTGTTACACAAACAAGGACTAGCTCATAAGAACAGAGGTTATGATGCTTTACCTTGGAAGGCGTAGCTATAGGTGACAGGAGACTCTTACCAGAGAGAAGCATACTTCATTCTAGTATTTATGGTCTCTTTTGAATCTAATTATAACCATCATAAAAATATCATTTTTAAATATTATTAAATTTTAAAAAATAAATTATGAGTTCATAATCTTTTATTCTGTTATAAAAGAAATGTGTTATTTTTGTTTTTAAAAAACTTATTTAGTTATTAATTTCAATAAAGTTATATTTTCATTACTGATAATAATAAACTTTTGAATATAAATTAATTTATTGTGTACTATTTATTAATAAATTAATAGTAAAAATTATTATATTTTTTAAGTATTAAGTTAAAATTCTTTTGTTTTTAAAATTAAATTATTTATAATTTGTACTAATAACTAACACTAAATAATTATACTATATTTTTACTAATTAATGCATTATATTATGAAAGAAAAACAAAACAGAAAGTATAAATCATTTTTGTAATCCATAAAAATTGAAATTAAACTAAAAAACAAATTGACCAACTTGTCAATTGACAGTCTCTTCTTAAGTCAAAAGCAGCCCTTTTACGGGATAGGAGTAAAGCAAAACAAAGAAAAGGTCATGCCCCTAAAATAGTTGCCCTCGTCTTAATTTATAATAAAACACATTTATACGTTAACAATCATTATATCACTCCAATTTCATATAATACTAAAGAGTAAAGACTAATTAAACCCTTGAATATCAAAAGATATAACTGAACTTGTTATATACTTAATTTAAATTATGTGTATATTAAACACCTCTCCTTTCTTTAAGCATGACTTTTAATGTATTGGAAGTATTAAATTTGTGAAAATAAACATAGTTCACATAATTGAAATGTATGTACTTACAAATAAAATGAAATATGTTTATTGCATTCATGAAATAAGGTATTCTTTGATAAGGCAATGATCGATTTGTCATCAATACAAACTTCAGCAAGCTCCCTTTTCTATGATGAAATTCTTTTATCAAAATTTTTAGCCAAATTACTTGAACTAATTATAATTTGTTACATATTCTGTTGAGAAAGAAACAATCAATTGCTTTTTCAACCTTAAGTAAAAGTTGTATTAATCAACTAAAATACGAGGGTTGGTCATTAATATCTCCAACCTAAGCACTATCTATGAAATTATTAGAAGTGGAACAATATAACCCAAAATTAAGAGTACTTTTGATGTAAAAAGAATCCTTCTGGCAAGTTAATATTAGAGCCTGCATACAGGGACTAATCAATTTAACTCTAAATAATATATTAGGCCTTAAATATCTCGAACTTTAAACTAGGCTCGGATATAGTATTGGATCCATCATTTGGCCTTTATTATATTTAGATAATTTGATACCACATTTTATTGGAGTGTCAACTAAGTCACAACTATTAACATAGCCCATCTTGATAACCAACGTCTGAGTCCATGGAGTGATAAGGAATTCCAAAAATTATGAAGTGACAAAGATGATAATACTCACAGAAATATTGAAGAAAATATGGTTGGTGACAAGGACATCCAAAGAGGAACAAACTCCTATGTAATTGGTAGTTTAATATGTAAAGGAAACTCCAACTAACTGATAGATATATTTGATATTTTTATCAGTTGTTTGCTGCTGAATTGAAGGAGATCATAATTTTTTAGTTCTATCTTGTATAACAACCATTTATGTAATAATCTATTTATAGCTTGCTCTCTATGTACATATCACGACAGTAGGAGGAACCACCTTATTTTTTGAATAATAAAAGCTATTCTTTTTGCTACAATTTTATTTTTTGTCTTGATGTTACCACAATCCATCTTGATATCCAGCGTGTGAGTCTATAGAGTGATAAGGAATCCCATAAGTTATGAAGTGATAAGGATAATAATACTCACAAAAATATTAAAGGAATATGGTTGGCGGCAAGGACATCTAAAGAGCAACAAATTCCTATGTAATTGGTAGTTCAATATGTAAAGAAAACTCCAACTAACTGACATACAATTTTGATACTCTTATCAGTTGTTTGCCGTTGAATTGGAGGAGATCTTAATCTTTTAGTTTTATCTTATATAAAAACCATTTATGTAATAGTCTATTTATAGCTTACTCT
This sequence comes from Erythroxylum cassinoides, assembly GCA_027478405.1. Taxonomy (NCBI): domain Eukaryota; kingdom Viridiplantae; phylum Streptophyta; class Magnoliopsida; order Malpighiales; family Erythroxylaceae; genus Erythroxylum; species Erythroxylum cassinoides. Next base: position 12,407,755 of record JANIPM010000231.1, read on the forward strand.
CTATGTACATATTACCATAGTAGGAGGAACCACCTTGTTTTTTGAATAATAAAAGCCATTCCTTTTGCTACAATTCTATTTTTTGTCTTGATATTAACACAACCCATCTTGATATCCAACACGTGAGTCCATGGAGTGAGAAAGAATCCCATAAGTTATGAAGTGATAAGGATGATAATACTCACAAAAGTATTAAAGGAAATATGGTTGGCGGAAAGGACATCCAAAGAGCAACAAATTCCTATGTAATTGGTAGTTCAATATGTAAAGGAAACTCCAACTAACTGATAGATATATTTGATATTCTTATCAGTTGTTTGCTACTAAATTAAAGGAGATCATAATCTTTTAGTTCTATCTTGTATAACATCCATTTATGTAATGGTCTATTTATAGCTTGCTCTCTATGTACATATTACGACAGTAGGAAGAACCACCTTATTTTTTGAATAATAAAAGCCATTCTTTTTGCTACAATTCAATTTTTTGTCTTGATATTAACACAAACACACAGAAATATTAAAAGAAATATAGTTAGTGGCAAGGACATCCAAAGAGTAACAAATTCCTATGTAATTGATAATTCAATATGTAAAGGAAACTCCAACTAATTGACAAATATATTTGATATTCTTATTAGTTGTTTGCTGCTGAAATAGAGGATATTATAATCTTTTAGTTCTATCTTGTATAACAATCATTTATGTAATAGTCTATTTATAGCTTGCTCTCTATGTACATATTACGATAGTAGAAGGAACCACCTTGTCTTTTGAATAATAAAAGCCATTCTTTTTGCTACAATTCTATTTTTTGTCTTGGTATCATAGCCAAATTGTTCTTTAGTTTAGACTCTATGGAACTTTTACAAACAAAGGGTGCAAGACTCTTTAAGTCCTTTTTTGCACAAGACTCTTTAAGTCCTTTTTTGCAAACACTTTGTGAGTAGAACTTTTATTATTGGTCACAAACTGCCGCCGCTAAGTCTATCTGCTCATTAAATCTCCAGTCAATAGCCTAGAGAGCTTCCTTAAATTTGGCTTTCGAAACCCAGATCTAACACAACAACCACCTCCTGTACTCTAAATTAACATAGTTGTCCAGATCTTTTACCATTAGTGCCACTGTTGCTCTCGTCTTGCTCAACGCTACACATAGCCACTATTCCGTGTTGATTGCTAGATAGTAGGTTATATCTATCCACTTATCTTGTTGACAATGTTTCCTCTCTTTGTTGTCCTTCAATTGTGTTTGCTCTCATTGCTAGTTCACATCTTCTTATTTTACTATGACTTCATTGTCTTTGAATGTTGGAAATTTCGTCACCTTAAAGCTCACCCAATCAAATTATCCATTGTGAAGAGAACATATTTAGGATTAGATGAAAGCTAAGATTTAGTTGGTCATCTCACCAATGAAATAGCAACTCTAGCAAAATTTACTACTCCAAATTCAAACATCATATAAAACACTACATCACAATTGACAAAAGAATTCATTGCTTGGCAAAAGTCTGATCGTCTTCTTCGAGGTTGGATCATTGACACTCACTGTGAAGAAGCTCTTGGACTTGTCATTGGTTTAGATACAACATATGCAGTTTGGGAAGCACTGAAAGACGCTTATGCACATAACTCTCAAGAGCGAGAATTTACACTACGGCAACAATTGACTTATCTTAGCAACGATGATAACAAAACCATTAGTGATCACATACACATCTTTAAGGGTTTGTGTGATAATTTTGCTGCCATTGGAAAACCTATCCCAGACAAAGAAAAAGTATTCTGCCTTCTCACAAGTCTTGGACCACAGTATGAAACCTTTACAACAATGATGTTGAAACCTCCAAGACCAACCTATTCTGAGCTGATTTCACAACTATGAAAATTTGACCAGCATAGTTTTTAAACCAAACAAACACATCATTCTCTCACCTCACCCTACACCTAGCCTTCTATGGTCAACAAGAGAAACAATCCCAAAGTAGTTCTTTAAGGAATCGCAATGATACTTTCACTTCCTCAGGTCGTGGATTTCAGGCACAACTGTCACGAAACCAAAATCAAAAATTTCTAGACAACTCAACATCAGTTACACAACAACAACGACCACCACCTCCAAGCAAACAACGAATGACAATAGCAGAGAGAGATTTGTACTGGAATGAAAAATGTCAATATTGTGAGAAATTAAGCCATATTACCAAAATTTGCTGGTGGGTACCAAAACGAATGACTCACAGAGATTAAATCCCATAGGCTCTTACTGCCCTCACCTTAGATAACTCCATCGCTAACACAGAATGGATTGCTGATACAGGAGCTTCAAATCATATGACAAGTAAGTATAACATGTTGACTAATATTCATAAATATTATGGGTCTAATTCAATCTTAATTGGAGATGGCTCTTCTCTACCTATAACTGGTATTGGTGATTCATATGTTAAATAAAAAAAGATTATGCCTCTTCACGATGTTCTTTTAGTTCTGAATCTGAATTTTTTTTGCTTTCAATAAGTCAATTAACCTCCCAATTTCCTATCAACTGTGAATTTTTTGATGATGTTTTTTGTGTAAAGGAACAGAAAATAGGACATCCTCTACTAACAGGGAAAAGGAAGCATAACCTGTATGTTTTATTCGAAGCCCACTTCTCTCATCATTTCAAATTTGACACTATAGAAATTTGGCATCAACGTTTAGGAAATTCTCAAGCTTCAACTGTTCAGTTGTTAAAAAATAAAGGCTGTCTTGATGTTACAGGTCCTTCACGACATGCACATTTATGTGACAGTTGTCAATTAGGAAAACTCAACAAACTTCCTTTTGCTTCTTCTGAACATTTTAGTTCTAGTATTTTTGATAAAATCCACTGTGATTTGCGGGGACCTGCTCCTATATTATCTATTGGGAAGTTTAAGTTTGATGCATGTTTAGTTGATGATTTTTCAAAATATACTTGGATCATTCCATTAAAATATAAATATGATTTTTTTGCATATTTAGCTTTCGAACAATATATCTTAAAACAGTTTAATAAAAATAAAAATATTTTATTGAGATGGTGGAGGAGAGTTTGTCAATTCTAGATTATCATCACATTTTCTTACAACAGGTATTATTCATTAAATCTCATGCCCTTATACTCTAGGGCAAATAGGTATAGTTGAGAAAAGGCACATAATTATATGTGAACTAGGTATGACAATTTTATTTCATAGTCATGCACCTCTTTGTTTATGGGTAGAAGCATTTATCATAACAGTGTTTCTTCTTAACAGGCTACCATCTTCGTCTCATCATTTTGACATTCTATATTTTTGGCTATATGGCACTTATCCTGATTGTACATCACTTCATGTCTTTGGTTCTAAATGCTTTCTTTATCCTTAGGATACAAGAACTTATAAATTTGATCCTAAAATTATTTTGTGTGTTTTTGTAGGATATAGTGAAAAACATAAAGGTTATAAGTGCTTCCATCCATCTACTAGGAAATTTTTCATTTCTTGACACATTGTTTTTGATGAGATTGTCTTTCCTTTTAAATCTTCATCTGTTCCTACTGTTGTCTCACATGCTCTTCATATATTTGATACTTGGTTACCTTTGTCTAACACTCGTCTTAATTCAGTTACACTTCTTCAAATGTCTACCTCACCAAATACTATTCCTTTACCAACTGTTGATGGCTTGCAGTAAGAGGCAAAACTCACCTAGTGATACACCTATGCTAAACACTGATGAGATTGACTTTCCTAATCCTGCCTTTGCCGAACTCAGCTTCCATACCCAACTTCCTGAATTACACACTGATGACCATACCTTTTCACCTGTGTCCCCTCCTTCTACGAATCCAATATGTCTTTATGCCACACCTCTTGCTCATCCTATGTTAACTAGATCTAAACTTGGAATTGTTAAGCCAAATCCAAGATATGCTTTAATATTAACTTCGCTTGCTAAAATTCCACGTGAACTTCACCTACTAGTTGGAAAGCCACTATGCTTGATGAACTTGCTGTATTACACTAAAATGAAAGTTGGCGATTAGTCCCACGCACTCCAGATGTGCATGTCATTGGTTCCAAATGGGTTTTTAAGTCTAAGCCCAAACCTGATGGTACGTTGGATCGTCTCAAGGCTCAAATAGTTACTAAAGGCTATCATCAGGTGGATGGTATTGATTACACAGAGACATTTTCTCCTGTCACAAAACTAGGTACAATTCACTTAATCTTAACTATTGCTCTCATAAAACATTGGCCTATTTGTCAACCAGATGTCAAGAATGCCTTTTTACATGACAACATCGTTGAAGACATTTATATGGAGTAACCACTAGATATGGCTGATTCACAAAACCCCTTCTATGTGTGTAAGCTTTAACGTGCTCTATATGGACTCAAACAAGTTTGATAGACTTGTTTGATAGACTTAGCAAGTTTCTTATCTCATATGGTTTCGTTTGTAGTCTAGTTGATCCTTCTCTTTTTATTTCTCATTCTGCTAATGGTTTACTTGTTTTACTTCTCTACATTGATGATATGCTTCTTACAGGATCCTCTATGGAGCTTGTTATCTCCTTTATTCAAATTTTAAGTTGTGAGTTGTTTATGAAAGACTTAGGTCTGGTGCATCATTTCTTAGGCATTGGTGCATCATTTCTTAGGTATTGAGATTTCCTCTACATCTAATGGGTTACATCTATCTCAGTCGCTTACTATTCTTAAACGGTCCTATATGCTTCACTATCAGCCCATGTCGCCACGTATAGAGGTCAATTCCAGACTTGCTACTGATTCGACTATTCTTGATGATCCGAGTCATTTTTGTGGAATTATTGGTGCTTTCTAATATCTCACCCTCACACGAATCTTTCCTACAGTGTCAATTATATATCTCAATACATGCACGCTCCTACATTTTCTTATCTCAAAATGGTTCGTTGCATTCTTCGATATCTGAAAGGCACCATTAGCACTGGTTTACATCTCACTTTCAATATGCCTCTTGAATTGTCCGCCTTCTCTGATGCTAACTGGGTTGGTTGTCCTACAACGAGGCGTTCTACCACCAGGTATTGCACCTTCCTTGGCTCAAATATCATTTCCTGGTGTGTAAAGAAACAACACACAGTCTCTCATTCTAGTACTGAAGCTGAGTATCGTGCAATGGACCATATTGCTATTGAACTTACTGGCTCACTTACATTCTTAATGATCTCCGCATATCACCCTCATCTACACTAGTTTTATACTATGATAATATCAGTGCTTTGTATATGACTGTCAATCCTGTCTTCCATGCATGGAGTAAACATATCGAATTGGCTTACCATTATGTACGTGAACGAGTTGCTCTTGGATTACTTGTCCCTAAACATGTGTCCTCTAATGCAAAAGTTGCTGATATATTCACTAAACTTATGCCCAAGGCTTCTCTTGTTTTTTTTTGCAACAAACTCTGCCTTCAGCCCCTACTCAACTTACAGGGGGATATTAACACATCTCATCTTGATATCCAACGTGTGAGTCCATGGAGTGATACAAAATCACAGAAGTTATGAAGTAATAAGGATGATAATACTCACAGAAATATTAAAGAAAATATGGTTGGTGGTAAGGACATCCAAAGAGCAATAAATTCCTACGTAATTGGTAGTTTAATATGTAAAGGGAACTCTAACTAACTGATAGATATATTTGATATTCTTATCTGTTGTTTGCTGCTGAATTAGAGGAGATCATAATCTTTTAGTTCTATCCTGTATAATAGCCATTTATGTAATAATGTATCTATAACTTGCTC
>JANIPM010000231.1:12575043-12587169 GCA_027478405.1 Erythroxylum cassinoides
CTACAAATTCAGTTCAATATGTTAAAAATCTATTAATTCATAACAAAATTTTATCATGATACCAAATCATATCTAAACGAATTGATCATTTTATTATAAAGAATTAAGATATTAGAATTTTTAAATATAGGTAGAGTGTAAAGCCCATTAGCAAGAATTGGACTTGGGTCAATTATTGTCAAAATGACTAGAATTAGTCATTTGGATAGCTAACTCTTACCATTTATAAATCCTTTAATATTTTTATGTTTAGTTAATATGAGATACTCTAACACTCCCCTTCAAGTGTAACTGAGACTAGACATCCAGTTGTCATTTGAAATAAATACATAGTTAACCGGACCCGGCCGCTAAGACTGGACATCCAAACGGACAACTGAGAAACTAATAATTTGGACTAAACCTACTCTGATATCATATTAGAATTTTTAATAGGGGTAGAGTGTAGAGCTCATTAACAAGAATTAGGTTTGGGTCAACCATTGCTAAAATGACTAGAACTAGTCATTTGGTTAGTTGATCCTTACCATTTATAAACCATTTAACATTTTCATGTTTATTCAATATCGGATACTTTAACAATTAGAATTTTTAATATAGGTAGAGTATAAAGCCCATTAACAAAAATTGGGTTTAGGTCAACTATTCCCAAAATGACTAGAACTAGACATTTGGATAGACGACGCTTACCACTTATAAACCCTTTAATATTTTTATGTTTAGTCAATATGGGATACTCTAACACTCTCCTTCAAGTACAATTGGGACTAGATATCCAGTTGCTACTTGAAATAAATGCAGCAATAATCGGACTGGGCCGCTAGGACTGGATATCCAGATGGACAACCGAGAAATTAATAATTCGGACTAAACTTGCTCTGATACCATATTAAAATTTTTAATATAGGTAGAATGTAGAGCCCATTAAAAAGAATTAGACTTGGGTCAATCATTGTCAAAATGACTAGAACTAGTCATTTAGATAGTTGACCCTTACCACTTATAAACTCTTTAACATTTTCATGTTTAGTTAATATGAGATACTCTAACATAAGAAGTAAGTAAAAAAATTTAATGTACCATAAAAAGAAATTTTTTTAATGATTTATGATGTTTAATAAAATACAAAGATAAATATACCAACAACTCTCAATTTAAAGTCTTCTAGGTTCTTACTTCTAGCTTTTGAAATTAGTCTTACTTACAAGTTCTAGCTATAAAGATTATCATTGTTCCTTTTAGTAGCTTAAAATGGACCATCCCTTTTGTTGTAATTTATAGTGCCTTTTAAAAAAAATCTTTCATTCCTCGTAAGTAGTATATAGCAATATGAATGTATTACCCCTCTTAGACTTTTACTTAATCATATTGTATTATATTAAATACAAATTTGTTTTTTCACAGGCCACTTGGTGTGTTTTAGACTGTCGATAACCCACCAACCTTGTCGTTCTTCTTTATATTCTGCGGTTATCCGTCCGTCCAGGTAATAGTAATGTCCACATATTTTTTATTTAATAGTATATGAGTTTCATCTCAAGTTTTGTGTGATAGCAATTAAGAGCTAAGATTTGTGTTGTGGTTTTCAATGTTCTTAGAAACATAAGATGGTATATAGGCTGGAAACTGGCGATGCAACTTCGATGAGGCATATCGGTGAAAAATTCCACAAGCTTAAGAGCATCAATGAGAGTCCCTTTCTCAATTCACAGGTGGAAATAATGATACATACCTTAGTGTTTCTTTTCTTCCAAACTTCGTTTGTATAATCTTCAACTAGGATGTGTTATGGTTTTGTGTTAATGCGAATGATGTGTTAGTTTTGTGTAATGGTTTGCAATATTCTTAGAAACATAGGATGGTATATAGGTTGGAAATCGGTGATGTAGCTCTGATGAGGCTTATGAATGAACGAGCCTAGGAGCGAAATAACACCACATACCTAAATGCTTCTTTTCTACCGAACTTTGTTTGTATAATCTTCAACTAGGATGTGTTATAGTTTTGTGTTAATGCAAATGATATATTGGTTTTGTGTAATGTTTGCAATATTCTTAGAATCATAGGATGGTATATAGGCTAGAAATCGATGATGCAACTCTGATAAGGCTTATCAGTGAAAAATTTCTTGAGCCTAGGAGCGATAGCGAGAAGTCCCTTTCTCGATTCACAGTTGGAAACAACGCCACATACCATAGTGTTTCTTTTCTTCTTTGTTTTTATAATCTTCAACTAGGATGTGATATGGTTTGGTGTTAATGCAAATGATGTGTTGGTTTTGTGTAACGATTTGCAATATTCTTAGAAACATAGGATGGTATATAGGTTGAAAACTAGTGATGAAACTCCGATGTTGCTTATCGATGAAAAATTTCATGAGTCTAGGAGTGAAAGCAAGCAGTCCCTTTCTCGAATCACAAGTGTAAACAACGCCACATACCTTAATTAATAGAATCTTTTATTTTAACATAAAATTAAACAAAAAATGCATTTAATAATTCAGTTATCTTCTTTTATTGTAGAGCTACATGGATAAAATTTGGATATCTCATAAAAAATGATCCACTAAATACGTAGAAGGAGTTAAGAGTTATATGAAATTTGTACAATATAAAATGGGTGATGAATGTCATATTCATTATCCTTGCATTGATTGCTTAAATGTTGACTTTCAAAGTTAAGATGTGGCTTATAATCACTTACTAATATGAGGCATAGATCAATTCTATAGTCCATGGCTTTATCATGGTGAACGTAAGGAAGCAAGCTGTAGTAGAAGTGATGATAATAACAATAATGATGTAGATGATTGTGATGCTACTGATGATGGTAATGATGGGATTGACGAGATGTTAGACGATTATAGAAATTATATAAAACAGGTATGCCTAACATAATTGGTATTATTGCAGAAGACAATTTTAGGAAGTTATTGAAATTTTCTCAAAAAGAATTATATCCAAGTTGCCCAAATTTCTCACAACTATCTTTTGTTATCAAGTTGTTGCATTTGAAAGTCTATAATAAATGGATTAATAAGTCTTTTGACATGTTAATTAACTTACTGAACGATGCACTAACTGTTGGACACAAGTTGTTGAAATCTTAGTATGATGCAAAGAACATGTTAAGGAACCTTGGATTAGGATATATTTCAATTCATGCATGTAAGTATGATTGTGTTCTATTTTGGAAGGAAAGTAAAGATGTTCAGGAGTGTTTGATTTGTGGTACATCCAGTTGGCAAGCGGATGATAGGAGAGGGAAAAAGATACTGAATAAAATCCTTCGATACTTTCCTATTAAACCATGACTACAAAGACTTTTTATGTCAAAAAATAGCCACAGATATGAGGTGTTATAAGGAGAAACGCATTGATAATAACATTATGTATCATCCAACAAACTCAATGGCATGGAAAGAATTTGATAGAAAGTTTCCATAGTTTGCATAGGATTGTCGTAATGTTCGACTTGGATTAGCCTTAGATGGATTTAATCATTTCGGTAATATGAGTACTTCATACAGCATGTGCTTGGTTATTATAGTGCTATACAGTTTACCTCCATGTAAGAGAATGAAGGAGCCTTTTATACTATTATCTTTGCTTATTCCAAGACCTATTGCTCTTGGTAAGGATATTAATGTATACATGCAACTATTAATTGATGACTTAAACAATCTATTAGAATTTGGATTACAAACTTTTAATGTTGTTCAAGGTGAAACATTTATAATGCATGTTACTGTTTTGTGGACTATAAATGATTTCCCAACTTATGGGAATTTGTTTAGGTGGAGCACTAAAGGGTATATGGCCTATTATATATGTAACCATCAACTTAATCAATGAGGCTACGAAGTAAAATATGTTATATAGGTCATTGTCATTATTTGGAACATAAGCATAGCTGGCAAAGAAGTAAATTGTTTAATGGCACAGTAGAATTGGGTGAAGCTCCGTTGCAGTTATCTGGTGATGATATCGTTTACTAGTTATCACATTTAGGAGACATCGCACCTAGCAAACACCCAAGTAATAAAAAGCGAAAGAGAAATGATATTGAACTCAATTAGACTAAAAAAACATATTTTTCAATTTGGATATTAGAAGGAATTACTATTGAGGCATAATCTTGATGTGATACATATTGAGAAAAATATTTGTGAGAATGTTTTAGGAACTGTGATGGGAATAGATGGAAAATGGAAAGACATAATTAAGGACTTGACATAAAAGACATGAATATTAGAAAAGTCTTGCATTTGAAAAGAAGAGATGATGAGTTATACATTATTCCCCTTGCTTGTTACAACTTGTCAAAAAAGGAGAAACAATCTTTTTGTTAGTTTCTTCAATTAGTGAAGTTTCCTGATGGGTATGTATCAAACATAGGTCGTTGTGTGAATATTAAAGAGGGAAAAGTATCAGGGTTAAAAATCCATAATTGTCTTGTACTTTTGCAATGATTACTTTGTGTTGGAATACGTGGGTGTTTGCCAAATAATGTGTCCGTAGCTTTGTGAGAGTTTTTTTAAGCAATTATGTTGCAAGACACTTAAAGTTGAAGAGCTTGACCAAATGAAAAAGGACAAAGCTTTGATTCTATGTAAGCTTGAACTAGTATTATCCCTATTGTTTTTTAATATAATGGTTCATTTGGCAATTCACTTACCATATGAAGCAAAACTTTGTAGACCGGTTCAATTTCAATAGATGTTCCTGATTAAAAGATAATTCATATTAACTTTTACTTTTTTAAAAATTATTTTTTATTGTCAATTCCTAATATTTTATATTTTTTCAGGTTTTTATGCTCTCTTAAGCATTATGTATGTAATAGAGCTCGACCTGAAGGGTTTATTGTTAAGGCTTATATAGTAAATGAATGCTTTACATTTTGTTCAATGTACATTAGTGATGTGGAAACAAGATTTAGTAGACGAGAACGTAACTTTGATTTTGATGAAGAGAGTGGGTTGTCAATTTTCTCCCAAAAAAAAGGTCATTTGGTGTGGGTAAATATATGGAGTTAACTAAAAACGAATTCCAAATCGCCAATTGATATATTTTGAATAATTACGAGAAAGTCGATATATATGGAGTATGTATATTGCTTTTGATTCAAACAATCATAATCTAATACTTGTCATTAAATCTCATTTCCTTACTGTCATTTACTTTTTTAAATAGGGACCACAAAGAGTTCATTCGCACCAAAGGGATTATTAATGTTGAAGAAAGACAAAAGTTGAAGTTTGTATCATGGTTTAGAAATCGAGTAAGTTACACATTGATTACATATTATGAACATACGACAGTTTCTATGTTAGAATAACTTCTAATTTCATTTTTTCATACAGATGATATAGTTACTTAATCGTAAAGTGCAAGAAGCAACAACAACACTATATAGTTTGGCATGTAGGCCTTATATTTGTAGGAAAAAATATAAAGGTTGCATTGTTAATGGGGGTGAGATTTCACATACATGATCAAGATAATCGATTAAGAAGACAAAATTGTGGGGTTGTTGTTGAGGGATGTTATGACAACGATTCTATTAACTTCTACGATATCATGTCTGAAATAATAGAGTTGCACTACATCAAGGATAAGAATGTTGTTCCATTTAAGTGCAAATGGTTTAATCTTACTGACATGAAAGTGAGCAGGAATATTACTAGCGTCAATGCTTGTAAGACATGGTATGATAATGATCCTTTTGTCCTTGCAAGTCAAATGAAGTAAGTTTTCTATGCCAACGATTTGTATTGGGTAACAATTGGAAGGTTGTTCAAAAGTTTCAATACCGAAATGTCTTCGATTTCAGTAAAAGGGATAATGGTCAACTTAATGAGGATGCAGATGAAGTATATCAAGAGATTGGATTGGAGTTTAATAATGAAGTCATTCAAATAAAAGATACAGATATATCATCATTTCATATGAGAGATGTTGATCTCAACATAGTACAACTGGATGAAATCCAAGCCAATCTTATCATACAAACAGATGAAGACTATACTGAGGATGAATTAAATGACAATGTTGATACTTTGGCCGAATATATTAGTGATGAAGAATCCAATAATAATATAATTAATGATTATGATTTTCAAAATCCTAATCATGATGACTGAATGTAATAAATTGTTTATATTGTTTGAAATGTTATGTTCATATTTGAGTTAAGTTGTTGATGTTTTACTTATGTTTATTCGGCATGAATCAATGCATATTGTTGGTATTTTACTTATGTTTATGCGAAATGTTGACGTTTAATTTATGTTTATGCCGAATGTTTAGTTTTGACTTATGTTTGACTTATATTCATGTGGCATGTTGATGTTTGAGTAAAGATTATGAGTTATGTTGATATTTCATTATAGATATTCAATATAATGGGACCTAGTGGAAACAAAGAAAACAGGGTGGCAACTACCGAAGATGTTCCTCCTATACAGCAACCAAATTAATTCGACCATATCGATCAACAACCATTGATTTGATCCTCCAATGAAGGTAGTTAGCAACAACCTATATCTACCTCAACTAGTACTGAGGGATCTTCAGGTATGTTATTGTTAACCACCTATATTTACAGTTATGCTTAAATATATATTTACATGTTTAATGTGTTTTTTTTCTTATCGTTATTCTTTTGTTGTCAGGTTCCAATGCCGGCATAAGAAAAAAAGGTAAAGGTATCACTAAAGGACCTAAGTTGCAACGCACGAATGTTGCAATGAACACTAAGTTATCTGTGCATATTGACCCCACATAACGTCATCTTGTTGATAAGATTCAATCAGCAAAATTGTCCAATAAATTAGGGGTCGTTGTCAGAAATGAATTGCCTTGCCTTCAGTATGCCAGGCAATTGAAGGAAGACAACTTACTACATAATGCTTTGGACAAAGCTTCGATAATTTTTCAATTCATTTTATTATATGTAATATGGTTTTAATTATTTAAAGAGTAAGTTAACTTATACGTGTTGTTCACAGATGAACCCAACATCAACGATATCGAGAACCCTGAAGTTTCAAGCTGTGTCAGTTCACTATTGAAACAAAAGGCAAAGGATCACAGTTATTGACTTCATAAATACCACAACTCTTTTACTTCGGATGAGGAGGCAAGGAGATATATTCTAGAATGGGTGACTTTAGAAAATTGGAGTGAAATGTGTAATCATTGGCCCTCTACGAAGGTTATAATTTGTCTTCTTTCTCTTCACATTTCCTTCCATTAATTTTGTTTTTGCATTTAATGATTATTTCTTCTCTTTATTTAGAAAAAGTGTGAAAAATCTAATGTTAATAGAGCAAAAATGAAAACTCCTCACAACATCGACTCCAAATTATTTGTTGTCATACGACAAAATTTTTTTAAGTGTAATGTTTAGAAGATATTATTCTATTAGTTAATACAATATAATCTATTGTGTTTCAATTTTGTTAATTCATATAATAGAGTCAGACTCAACTGCAAAGAGAAGAGTGTGATAAGATCACATTCTACAAGCTGACACATTACAAGGAAGGTGAAGACTGGACGTTTAAAGAGGTACAAAATAATTATATAAGTATAAAAAATTTAACTTTAGAGTTTATTTATTTATGTAATATTAAGTAATAATATTTGAATTACATCTCGATTTTGTATATTAAATTGTAGGACAAAATGCAAGAGTTGTTGCAAAGATCATTGTCTGACAGGAATGAGTCTAATGTGGATGTCATTTGCAACAATGTTCTTGGTACAAGATCAAGGCATATCAAAAGCCTTGGGCATGACTCTAAGCTAATTGGTTCTTCATTATCACGATCAGCATATGTAACGACGCTTCAAAAAGAGAACTGATCGCTTAAGGCTTAGTTACAATGTAATGAAAAAAAATAGATTGTACTAAAAAAATTACAACATAATGAGTAAAAACTAGACCATACTAAAAGATAATTGATTAGGCTTAAAAAGATGGTCAAACAAATACTTGAGTCATAATAAGTCAGTAGTAGTAACGATGATGAGTCTTAGTTTATCCATACATTTTTTTTCTTAAGTTTTGTAATTGACATTGTAATTACATGTGTTTGTATAAAATGCATTTCACTTTTAATTATTAAACTTTTTATTTTAATTTATTATCATTTAAATAATGTCACCAACAATAATTACAAAATGTGACTAAATCATAATTCAAACCATGTTAAAAACAACAGCATGAATTAAAAATATTGCTAATAATTATAATTAAATATTAAATCGGTAATAGGGAATATAAATTAAAAATAAATATTCGTCACTAAAAGTCTTTAGCTATAAATATAAAATCGTCACCAATTCTTTTTTTACTTACGCTTTCTAGAACGTCTCTAATAAAGTTTAGCTATGCTCTAATTTTCGTAGCTAAACATATTCTATTACGAAAATAAATCGTCGTTAGACATCATTACCTATGCCTATGTTAACATAGCTATTAACCTTTACCCATCAAAAATAAATGTGGCAATAAGTCACCTTCACTATTTATCTTCTCCTCGTCTATTTTTATTAGCGACGAAGGGATGATCATAGCATAACCTTATGGGTGACGATTACTTTAAAATGTTGGAGATAATTTTTAGCTACCTGACTTTTGTGACTATTGATTCGACGATTTTTTTTTGGTCGTTAAACAGTTTTTACGACAATTTGGTTTCTTTTAGCTACCTTATATTTGGTCGTCAAAACTCTTCTATGTTGTAGTGATCCCTACATCTCTGTTTTTTTCTACTATTACCTGCTAAGAAATCATTTACAGGACTCTGTACTCGAGCCTGCGTCCAAAATTGAGACAACTATAGAATTTGGACTAAATGTCCCTCCAACTTGAATAAACTGGCCCGCATCGTTGGCTATCTTCTTGCACCATTATCCTTGTAAATAAAACAGAAAAACTGAAGGAAGATATAGTATCGGATTGGAAAAGTTCAATGGTCTAGTTAAATGTAATTTAGGATCAACAAGAACTCCAGAGTCTAAAGGGTTATGGTATTGACGAAGCTCTATGCGCCTGATCTAAAAAAACGATTTATCATTTATTATGGTTGATATGACTTGAGGTGTATCTATCAAGCCTGTGGAATAACCCAAAATTTTCTAACTCTTAACGTGCAGATAATGATTTCTTTGATTTACGGGGGAATTTACTTTTTTCCATTAATATTATTTAGTAAACTAAAAGGTATTTTAATTCGTTAGTTTCACAAAGTCTGTTGGTTCGGGTTGGAGCATCACGTTTTCGTTAGGGTGTTTTAATTCTGTGCCATTTAATCTAATATACATATTTATATAGACTTTATATAAATGTATTGATGAGATTTAATAAAATAAGGTAAGAGTTAATTAAAAGAGTTAATTAACTGGAACATAGGATTTGATCTCGATTTATTTAATCTTGTTAAGTGACCGTTTTATTAGTTTAAGTTGTTGTGTGAGGTCAATTTAATTGGTATTCACTAACATACTCCCTTAAGTGAAAGTTCTTTAGACTTGAAACTTGTACAGACTCACCCTACCTTGTGCTAAATAATAAGTGGATGGCAGGAATTGAACTCACGAATAATTAGTCACAATGACTCTTATATCATATTAAATAACGGTTTATGAAACGGTCATTTAACAAATCTAAACGAAGAAAATGAGAATCTTTACATTTTCTCTGTCTTCTAATCAACCAGAAGTACAATTTTGTTTCCTAATCAATGGATACAAAATGTCAAAAAGCTAACTAGCACATACAGCATCGAACGATAGGCCGAAAGGCTCCCAATAACAAAAGCAAGATCCCATTAGAAGAAGGAATGTTTTTGTTTTGTGTTTTTAAGTACAAGTTGGAAGGAAGAATAGGACCAAAGAACAAAACAAAATAAGCTCCGCACGTCACTGGCAACCAATTATTTCTTCTCACAAAACAAATCTAATGAACGGCTAATGAAAAGGTTGTTCCCTAACACCATAACATTGGCCTCTGGCTCTATCGCCGGCAACCCTTTTCAATACAGGATAATACATATCATTAGCAACCCAAAACCTAAGATTTAATTCCCTTTTTAATAACTCATATTTTCTTTCCTCTCCTGAACCCATTCCCTCCTTTTCTCGCCATCCAAACAAGGGTCGAACCTAGTTATGCACAATTCCCTGAGCAACCCTTCTCTCTGACAAGTGTTCCTTAAATTTCTCAAGTGGTCCGCACAGAGGTGTACTCCTTTAGGCTTTCGTCCTAAGTTATGCTCTGTCCATGTTTCGTTCTTATACGGAGAAGGAAATCAAGACAAAGTGACAGGAAAGAGAAATTGGGAAACAGATTAGGCTTGCTTTTGGAATCTGAGAACAACCAGGCCTACAAATGTGGGTCCGATGTAATATAGAAATAGAATCAAGCCGGCTCTTTCTACAGACACGATCGGAACCAAAGACGAGAAGCTATCAAAGAAAGAAGACTTGTGATCTGATGACAGGCTGTTCTGGGCTAATGACACGTGTCAATCAAAAATTATACAGCCCTGTCGAGGAATACACCTTGTTTGTTATAATAATATAATATATAGTTACTTTGGAGGGTTGGAATAAAATCTTCAGTAGGCACCTTGCCTCAAAACATATTGACCACTTTTGCTACGTGCATGCCGGTTTTGTTGATTATGGAGATGAATGAATGAATGTGACCCTAATTTCACTAAAGTTTTAGAAGTCTAGAGAGGCCGGCTTATATATTTTAAATTAATTGCCACCGTTTTTTTTTTACTTCTTTGTAATTTTTACTCCCTCTTATCTAAAATAAGTGTTGTTTTAGAAGAATTTTAATTATTCAAAATAAGTGCCGTTCACGATTTTTTATGCATGTTTATAATTTTATTTTCAAAATTACCCTTTAATTACTCTCACATCTTAATTATACAGATTACATTTTCAAAACAATTCAACATGAAACTAAGAAGGGTATATCAAATATTTCACTAGTTTTTTTAATAAGTGTGCATATCTTTAAAATGACACTTATTTTGAATAGGAGGAAGTACTAGTTAACATTTATAAATCGTGTATCAATTGCTATTGCAATCATCCCACATGTTTAACTGCCCCAATAATTAATCTGGCAGTCGTATGGTGCTTGGGATTTACGGTCACTGTGTTGGATAAACGATTGCACCATTAATGGAAGTGGGGCTTGGGAAGAAAAGGAGAGTTTGTCATGTTTTGCATGTATAGTTCATACTGATGAGTTCCTTCCCCTTTATCCAATAAAATGTATACTTGAAGCACTTGGGTAAGTGCGATGAGTAAGTAATATACTAATCAATCCTTAGAACCAAGTCTGCATGTAATGTAGGTGAATTGTTTACTCGCTTATGACCTCATAAGCATGCATGTTATAACACCTTCTTTTGCTTTTAAACTCATACGTTTGTTGCACTTAATTTACTTTTCTTATTGATTGCGTATATGATTATTCAGAGTAACTACGTACATATTAAGGAGAAAATACGAATCACGGTGCCAGCAGGTAATGGAATGGCCACATCTGGGTTTTGAGGCAGGACACATGGAGAGATAGAGTTGATGGATAAAAGTGAGAATGGGGATATTTTCGTTACTTACGACAATAAGACAACAAATTTCATTGCCAACTGTCTTCTGTCATAGATTTGGGTATGACAAAGAGTGTGAAACGAGACCAATGTTAGAAAACAGTTCAAATACCCAAATTCAGGTATGACAGAGTGTGAAACGAGACTAATGTTAGAAAACGGATCATATACCCTAATTCAGAATTTGGGTGTGCTGAGGCAAAAAGGGAGGAATTGAATTTAGGAGCTGTCATAACAATCACTAATTGCTTTTTTTTTCCTTGCAAGATATATCAGTTAGATCTTAATTATAGGAAGGTATTTTTAAATTATCCATATTCAGACTAATTCTTTCTTAAATTAAATAGGTTTCTTGCAATAGGCAAAACTCTGATTTTAAATTTTAAACAATTGTATATATAAAAAAAGTTAAAATTTACAACTTTACTTAAATCAAAATAGCCGCCTACCATATCATGGGGGTAACTAATTGCTATTTTTTC
>JANIPM010000231.1:13015058-13025617 GCA_027478405.1 Erythroxylum cassinoides
GACTTATTGAGACAAGCTTCTCTCTTCACGAGAGAGATCCCAATAATTCGGAGAAGCTACCAAAATGGAGAGAAGCGTTGACCAAAGCGGCCAATTTATCTGGTTGGGATTCCAATTTCATCAGGTGATAATTCTCTTGTTTATCTCTCAATTTAAGAAATTTTATCAGTTACTTGAAGTTGAAAACGTGACAAAATTTACGTACAAGTTTATAATTCACAATAAGAAAATTGGAAACCATCATGAAGATCTTGTAAACGAAATTACATGTGAGTCCATGAATTATTTAATCGTAACAAGTATGGTATTACCATCATGAAGAAGCATCTCAAAAAACGAAGTATTACTGCTCTTTAAAAGCGTAAAATAGAGCTATAAAAGGCCAAAAAATAATTGTATTTAACATCTTTGATATTTTGCAGGGAAGAAACTATGCTTATTGATGCAATTATCAAAGATATTTTGGAGAAATTGAAACATCCATCTCCTTGTGGTCTAGAGCATTTGGTGGGAATGAAATTTAGGATTGGGCAAATTAGAGAATTATTAGCTTTTAATTCTTCAGATGTTCGAATTTTAGGAATTTGTGGAATGGGCGGTATAGGTAAAACCACTCTTATTGAGACCATCTATAGTCTAATTTGTAGTGACTTTGAAGGATGTTGCTTTGTTCCAAATGTCAAGGAAGAATTTAAAATAAGTGGGTCGAAGAAATTATTGGAGTATATTATGTCAGAAATATTTGGTCAGAAAGATGTAATCATAAATACTCCGAACATTGGACCTGGGGAATGTTATATCAAAAGGTTGAGACGCAGGAAAATTTTAGTTGCTCTTGATGATGTTAGTGATCCATTGCAGTTAGCATCATTATTTGGAGATCCATGTTGGTTTGGTCCAGGAAGTAGGATCATCATAACTAGTAGAGATAAGCAAGTATTTGAAGGTAGCACCAAATACATATATGAGATGAAGCCATTAACAAGTGATGAAGCTCTTCAACTTTTTAGTTGGAATGCTTTTAAGAGACTTTGTCCCATGAATAACTACATGGAGCTATCAGATATAGTGGTTAGATATGCTCAAGGCAATCCTTTGGCTCTTAAAGTTTTGGGTTCCTATTTATGTGGAAAGAATAAGGAAGAGTGGCAAAGTGAAGTGAGTAAACTGTCAAAAATTCCTAAGAAGACCATTCAGAATATGTTGAAAGTAAGTTATGATGACTTGGATGAAGAAGAGAAAGATATGTTTCTCCACATTGCGTGTTTCTTCAAAGGCGAGTATAAAGAAGATGCAATACATATATTTGATAGTTGTGGTTTCTCAGCAGCTATTGGAATTCGTGATTTGGTCGACAAGTCCTTGATCACCATCTCTAAAGATGATGAATTGGAAATGCATGATTTATTGCAAGAGATGGGTAAAGAAATTGTTCGTCAAGAATCTAAAGATCCATGTCGACGTACAAGGTTATGGGATTCAAAAGATATATGTCAAGTGCTCACACAAACTGATGTAGAACTCTACAACATAACTTGTTGCTTAATTTGTTACTTTTCTCCCAATTACCAAGTTTTACTCATCATCATGCTCACTTTATGTTTTTGTAGGGATCCCATGCAGTGGAAAGCATTTCCCTTGATATGTCCGAAATAGGAGACAGAGATTTAAGCTCTGACGCATTTACGAGGATGCCAAATCTTAAATTTCTCAAATTTTACACCTCTTTAGACGAAAGAACTAATGGAAGGAGTAAGTTACATCTTCCTCAAGGTCTTAATTATCTTCCCAATGAAATGAGGTATCTTCAATGGGATGCATATCCACTGAAATCATTGCCAGTTAATTTCCATCCGAAGAATCTTTTCGTGCTTAAACTGCGTAACAGCAAGATTGAACAACTCTGGAGAGAAGGAAAGGTACGTTCAAAAGAAAATAAGTGTTAAATACCAAAAATAGAAAAGTTTTGATCAATTCTTTCTTTCACTACAGGATGATAGCAGGTTAAAATTGATGGAATCTCAAATCATAAATCTTGGGAGAAGGATTCTTGGTGGCTGTAGCAATTTGGTTAAAGTTCCCTTACCTCTTAGCCACTTGAATAAGGTGACATCTATGACACTGTGGAATTGTCAAAACATTAGGAGTCTTCCAAGTCATGTGGATATAGAAACTCTTGGAACTCTCGACATGTCCCATTGTTCAAACCTGAAGCAATTTCCGCAAATCTCTAGCAACATAAGGTACCTATATTTAGATAGGAGTGGCATTAGTGAAGTGCCTTCATCTATCGAGCGTCTGAGCAAGCTCTTGCACTTGACTATGAGGTCTTGTCAACTGGAGACTCTCCCTAACAACATTTGCAAATTAAGCTCTCTTGAATGTCTTGATCTATCATGGTGTAAAAAACTAAAGGAATTCCCTGAGATCATGGAGCCCATGGAAAATTTAAAGGAACTTGATATAGCTTATACAGGCATAGAAACGCTACCATCATCTTTTAACAATCTTAAAGGGCTTGTCTCACTGGACATGTTCGGGTTAAAACTTAATCATGTTTCATCGAGCGTTACTAGCTTGAATTCCCTTCATACTTTTCGTTTAACGCTGGGAGAAAAGTTGGTGTGGTCAATGCCTCCATTAAGCTTCTTTTCATCTATGAAGTCATTAGCTCTGGTGTACGGTAATTTATGGAAATTGCCAGAGGATCTTAGCTTTTTATGCTCCCTAGAAGAACTTGTCTTAAATGGAAATTATATGGAAGAAATCCCTTCAAGCATCAAACAACTTTCTCAATTGAAAGTTCTGTACGTGAGCGAGTGCTCAAGGCTTCAGTCTTTGCCAGAGCTTCCAGCGAGTCTAGTAGTTTTAGTAGCAATAGATTGTGAATCATTGAAGACGATATATACCATCACACAGCTAACTAGAGAGTCAGAACACCTTCAATTTTATTTCAATGTGAGCAATTGCTTTATGTTGGATGAAAATGAATGTGAGGTCATCACAAATGATGTTGTGAGAAGTCAGCGTTTTGCATATGAAATGAAACATCAGAAGGTCACCCTTTATTCTCTTCACATTTTTATAAGCACTAATAAACTATACACTTAAATATGAGATTCCTGCTAATCTTGTGCATCACATCATATTTGTGGTTCAGGGAAATATAAATCTTGCTTTCAGTCCCTCTGCCTCGGAATTTGTGGCTGAACTCCCATACTTTGCTGTCTGCTATCCTGGAACTAGAATTCCAGAGTGTTTCTTGTATCAGAGTAGGGGAAATTCAATCAAAGTTCAGCTTCCTCTAAATTGGTTGAACAACTGCTTCTCTGGATTCGCTCTATGCATTAATTTTAAGGAATTCCATTTTTCATGGAAAACAGCTGTGAGATATAAGTGCTACTTTGAAGGCGGAAATAATCACTACACCGACAGTGTTTACAATGAATTTTTCGTCAAAAAGATGGCTTCCGGTTATAGAGACGAGCACGTCTATTTATGGTTTGATCATAGACTATTTGATTGGATATGTAAAAACAGTGAACTGCTGAGCCAAACCTGCTACGATGAGGTCTGCTTTGTATTTGATCAAGAAACTTGGGAAGTGAAAGGTTGCGGGGTTATTCCATTGTATGCAAGTTGAAGTGCAGAGATACCAAAGAGGTCCTTTCTGGAGGATAAACTCTATTTTAGCACTTGAAAGGGTATTTACTGAAGCAGTGGATGACAATTTCCCAGAATTCAGAACGTAGGGTGCAGAGCCTTTTATTGCTGTGACTTGCTTCACAACAACCATCAATTCTTATACTGGAGCAGCGGAAGAATATGCCAACTCTCATTTGTCAGAGTTAGTAACCACTAATTATCAGAATCCATTACTAGTGGTCATCATAATTAGTTAGCAAGTTAGTTTGTCTTAATCAGTCTATATAAATTGTATAGAGTGCATGTATATGTTATGAAGTCCTGTACCTTTTTCCTTGATCGATAGAATCTTCTTATAAGTTCAACTTTACAAATTACTCCTCTGTGACATCTCTTCAAACAACTTCCCTGCAATGAAGTTTGCTTTCCATCTAAAATATGCATAAGCACTAAATATATAATGGTCTACTTTATGGCTGTGGGTTGCAATTTGAAATATGTTAAGACCTTTTCAAGGTTTAACTCTTTTTTGGTGTTCTTCTAATAAAAAAATTCATAAAGAAACTAACGTTAGATATTATTTGCAATATCTAGATATTATTCACATTAGAAGAATTTATATATTATTTTTTAAATATTTAAAAAGATAATTAATTTTTGATATAAAGTAAATATTTTATGTATAGTAATTATAACTAATTGAAATGTATAGTTATAATTAGTTTAATATACTTATATATACTCATCCATCTACTTGTTCATATATCAAAAACAAATTCAAGTATCTAAGCGTAGAATTTGTGTGAATTCCAATACTATAGGTTTTAGTTTCAGTTCAGAGATTATATTGCAACTCCTCTTTTCACTCCTAATAATATTTTGTGTCCTACTTTTTTCAAATAGAATTATTATCTTGTTCTACCCACCTAATCATTCGAACAAGTGATATCAAAACCTAATATAGTTGTATAAATATACTCAACGGTAAGCTCTATAATTGTCACTTATGGTGGATCCTTTGCATTAAATAATAAATTAGATATTATTCACTTTTTGAAGGTATTAGGTATTGTTCATGTGTACAATTAGTTTTTATGAGAAATAGTGGGGGCTATTTGTCTTAACTCAAAGTAGTTTAAGATAGAATCAAATGATATTCAAATTTTAGACTGAGAAGTTCAACAGGAATAATTTCTTGTTATAAAAGTTAAAAATGAAAGTTATGTTGGGAAAACCAGGTAATTTTTCCTTTAAATCAAACAACTAATGAAGTGAACCAATTCGGTAATAACTAGAAAAGATCGTCAAATGGACTCCTAGACAGTATTACCATTCCATATAAAGTCCTTGGAAAGGGTGGAAGGGTTACAAATGGTCCCACTTAAAATCTGGCCTCCTAGATAGAAATTGCATGCACGGTATATTTATCACAACCTAACTCGTGTATACACACGAATAGTAAATACACCAAAATAAATTGAACACAACACTACAAATGTACCCAACAAATAATATTGAATACTACACTACAACTTGAAAGAAACAAGACAATAAATGCGGAATAATAAAAGTGATAAGAAAGAACTCACTCGGAAAAATTTGATAATGGAGTTCGACCAATTGTGCCTACGTCTCCAAAAAACCACTCAAATGGCCCACTTTTATTTAATGTGGGAGAAGAGATACAAATTTGGGATGATTACAATGGGAGGAGAGAGCTCCTTTTTATAACTACCAATCTCTCTTCCCCCCATGTGTGATAGATATGAAAAGGTGCCAAATAGTAACAAGTTATCCTTATAAAAGATAATTACTTTATAACCATTCGTGAAAGGTCAACATACTTCAAAAATGACACCGAATGGGATGAAAAAGGTGCCAAATAGTAACAAGCTATCCTTATAAAGGATAATTACTTTATAGCCATTCGCGAAAGGTTAACATACTTAAAAAATGACACCAAATGGGATGAAATGGATGTGAATGATATAGCAAATCAATTGTAAAAGAGAAGAAAATGATGAAATAGATATGGAATCATATCACAAAACTGCACAATGTCAAGTCATTCCGCAATAAAATTTTCCTTAAGAGGAAACTTTATACTCTTTGGATATCATAATCCATTTTAGTGACCAAGTATATTAATAAAATGACCACTTTATTCTCTCAACTCATAATATTGAGTTATATAATTGAGCTATATAAAGTTACTTAACTTCTACTTCAACGTTTACTTGATTTATATGATCAACTCATCTTCAACTTAACAAATAATCTTTTTACAAACTAGTTAGTCTTTGATGATGTTGTAGTTGCAGTTCTAGAGGAAGAATGTTGATGTAAGAATAAGAAAGATAGACAATCTGGTTCATTATAAGTCAAAGCTTTAGTGGCAATAATAGGGAGATCAACAAAACATGATCAAAGTAAGAGCCAAAATTATAGTATATAAAAATCAAGAAGTAAGAAGAATATTAAATGTTACAACTGTGAAATCAATATCACTTGAAAAAGGATTATTTAAGTAAAAAAAATCAGTCCTTAAGCAAATTTCATAAATATTTTAGATAATGGCACTGTTCTTTATTATGAAGCAGGAACAACAATTGAAAGTAGGAAGTCACTACTTGACATATAGATCTTTGACTCAAGAGCTACTTGTTATATAATCTCTACAAGAAAATGGTTTAATCATTATGAAACTGTCTTAAGAGAATTTATATACAATTATGATGATTATCCTTTAAAGATTATCAGCATTAGAACCATCAAGTTAAAGATGTATAATGGTATAATTTGTACTATTCAAGAAATACAACAAATAAAAGGCCTAAAAAAGAGTTTATTATCTCTAGGATGACTAGATGATCTTGAATGAAAAATAAAAATTTTTAACAAAAGTTTGAAGATAATTCGAGGTGCACTTGTACTTATAAATTTAGAAAAGGTAGGTGTAATTTTGCACAAGTTAAAGGAAGAGACATTGCTATAAGTAGAAGCATTAGTAATTTTAAGTAGTTCAAGTAAGACATCTTCAATGTTATGGCATCAAAAACTTGGACATGTATATAAACAAGGAATGGAGATTCTTATTAAACAAAAACAACTCCTTAGGCTTATAGAGGTATTACTACCTTTTTGTGAGCATTGTGTTACAAGTAAGTAACACTATGTAAAATTTAAGACATCAAATTCAAGAATCAGGGTTGTCTTTAAATTGGTTTATTATAATGCATAGTAAGCACAAGTTCCATCCTTGGGAGGAGAAAAGTACTTTGTCTCTTTTATTAATGATTATTCTACGAGGTATTGGGTGTACCTTATTAAAATAAAATAAAATGTATTCCTAATCTTCAAAATTATAAAAACACATGTTAAACTTTATTGTAGTAAAAAAAATAAAGTGTTTTAAAGACAGATAATGAAGGAGAATATGAAAGTAATGTATTTAATACATTTTGTATACAAGAAGGCATTAAGAGATAATTCACTACCTACAGA
Organism: Erythroxylum cassinoides; assembly: GCA_027478405.1. Taxonomy (NCBI): domain Eukaryota; kingdom Viridiplantae; phylum Streptophyta; class Magnoliopsida; order Malpighiales; family Erythroxylaceae; genus Erythroxylum; species Erythroxylum cassinoides. The sequence goes on from JANIPM010000231.1 coordinate 13,022,208, forward strand.
CACTCCTCAATAAAATGGAATAAAAAATGAATCAATATAAATTTATTAGAAAGAACAAGAGAAATGATGAGAGTTGTAGGCATAAATAACGCTTTCTAAGAAGAACAATCAATAACTTCTATAACAAGAAGAATCAGGTTCTATCAACTGGAATTGAGTTGAAAATGCTAATAAAGATATAGACTAGAAAGTCAGTGAATTATTTCATATATTTGGAAGTCCTATATATGTGATGTATAATGTTAAAGAAACCATGTGCCAATGTTGGTGACTGGAGATAACTCTCTTCAGTTATTCCTGGGACAGGAGGGAGTAGGTCTTGCTTCATATTTGTAAGTATTTCTTGGATATTTTGATGGAGTAAAGGGATATTGCTTGTGGGATCGTATTGTTTGCAAGGTTATTGTCAGTAAAATGTTACCTTTATAGAAGATAAATTTCAAAGGAAAGAAAAAGACAACAACACTTCATAAATAAGTTTAGGGACCAGAAGGTGGAAAGGGAATTTCAAACTACTTCATTTGAAGCATTATCGAAGCAAGATGTAAAAGATGCAACCGAGTTTGAAGCTCCAAAAGTTTGTCAATCAAATCACATAAAAAGACCATGAAATTAGCATTCAAATTATATGATAGATGGCAATATAACCTACTACATGCTAACAAAGGGTAAAGAGCCATTAACTCTCCAACAAGCATTTCATAATCCAAATGTCTCTCGTTGAAGGCAACAATACATGAAGAAATTGAATCTCTTCAGTTTAAACAAGAAAATTAAGAACTTATGTTATTACCACAAGGAAATAAGCCAATTGTTAATAAATGGGTATTCAAGACCAAGCAAATTAGTGATGATCAAATTGAGCGATATCATGCAAGATTGATGGTGAAATGCTATACCTAAAAGGAAGTAATTGATTTAAATGAAATATTTTTCTATATGGTTTGAATTATTACAACCAGAATAATCATAACAATATATGTTATGTTTCACTTACATATAGGGTTGTTAAATGTGAAAATTGTTTTTCTTTATAAAAATCTTAAATAAGAAATTTATATGCTTGAAATAAAAGATTTTTTAAGAAAAAAGTAAATAAAATAAAATTGCAAGTTGAATAAATCTCTGTACGATCTTAAACAATTGCCAAGGTGTTATTATAAGATGATTAATTCATTCATTATGAGCCTTGGTTACAACAGACTTAATGTAGACCTTTGTACATATTTTAAAATATTTGCTATTAATGATTTTATTATTTTATTGTTGTATATAGATGACATATTAGTTGTAGGCTCTAAAAAAGATAGTATTAATAAAAAGAATACTTCTCTAGAACTTGCTTCGAACTATTTTAGGACCACATCTATATATGTCTACAAAAGAATGAAAAACGCCTTCATTGTTTTATAATCTTTAGCTTTAAAAGCCACCCTAATTCAATATCCCTAGTTAAACCCTTTGAGTTGTAACCTTTTTCTTTTATGTTATAACCATATAACCATATTACAAAGCAAAATCTCTTCTTAAACATCCTTACCAACTATAAATATGTAACATCCCGTCACCGATGGGAAGGTTATATTGGTAAATTGGGATGGGATAGGATTTTACCGCATAATATCGACTGAACATTCTTTTGGCCTCTAATTGTAGAGGATTGAGTCATTTGGCACGTGCACTGATAGGTTCATACATTCATGACTTTTTCCCGGCATTTAATTGTGATACGGTTATGAATTGTGAAATTATGAATAATTAGGTTTGCTTTTGAATTATGGAGAATTGTAGAATAATTGGGATTGAAAATTTAATAGGAAATGTTTTAGAGTAATTGCTTATTGGTAGTGACTTCTCAGAAATTTGCTGAAAATTAGGGATAAAATGTCTGGACCGGAAATTTTCCGAGTGACGGACCGATTGATCCATTAGAACCGAAATAATTGTCCAAGAACCTTGGACAATTCGAATTTTGATTTTTGGAGATTTAATATGTCGAGCTATTGAAATTTGGAGACAAATTGGACTGAAAAATGAATTGAAAAGAGATAGCGATTTAAATGTATTGTGAGGAAAGAGACAGGAGGCTTAAGTAAATATCCTTTAAATAGCCTAGGTTTTAAAGTTTGAAAAGAAAAAAAAAGAAATCCTCTTCTCTTCTCCTAGGGCACGATGCTTTCTCTTCTCCTTGGACGATTTTCGATTCTCTCTTCGAGAGTGTGCTTGCTCCTTCCTTGAGATGGAAGATCAGCTAGAAACCTTGAGAGAAGAGGAAGATCTGTTGAAGTTGAGAGCTCACCGTGGATGATGGAGGAAGTTAAAGGGATTGGAGGTGATTTTCGAAGATTTGAGGATTTATGCTTAATTGGTAAGTTAATGGGTTTAATGTTGTTGATTTGTTAGTTAAATTCATGCATGGGGTTAATTGTGAAAGGTTTCGGTAGTAATTAGTGTGTTAAGACTGATTTTAGAGAGAGAAATATGCGAAAAATCGATCGGAGAAGACGACCTACGACTCGCACGTCGCGGCGTGCGTGAAGCCTCGCCGCGGCGAATTAATGTTTAATTCGTCACGGCGAACGAGATGTAAGACGTCGCGGCGAGCTCGAGTTTTCCACACCACGACGAGTTCTCTTCCATGCATCGCGGCCAGCCCCTAGGAGAACATTCTCCGAGGCGAGCGTCATTACTCGTCGCGGCGAGCGCCGCATGACGCCGCGGCGAAGGGCTTGAGGTCGCGGCGAGGGAGAATTTCTGATTGGATTTAATTGGATTTTTTAGGTATAACTAATGGTATAGACCTCCATTTGAGGTGATGTTTGATTCGTTGAGATATAGATAAAGAGGTCTACAATTGGGGAAAAGAATGAGAGTTTGAATTCAGGTTTTGAGATCACAATTAGAGAAAGACAGTTAAGAATGTGATTGTAATTTCACTTAAGGATTGTTTGGTAACTGGGATATAATTGTGAGGTCCCTAAATGTAAAGAAAGGCTACTGAATTTAGAACTGAATATAATGGGTGAATTTAATCTTGAGAATAGTGATATCGATTTTGAGGTAATACCCTAGCAAGTATGACTTGATAAATTGACTGAATATTAGAAATGGGATTGATGGAGTTCCATAACATGTTATTGGATTGGAATTGAGTCGTTATTGAATAATTGAGTGAAAAGTTAGAATTTGACAAAAGAAAGTGGAAAATGGGAAATAGCACCGGGAAAGTCATGAATAGGCATAGTACATCTTTTTAATTAAGGCATGTGCATCATTAAATTATTTCTGATTGTGCATTTTAGTAATTGGAAATTGTTTGACTGTTTTAGAGGCACCGTTGGAACGACAATTCCACGGATATTGCTGAGACTTCCAGGCAGGTAGCTCGGAAGTTCAGGTGAGTAACCTAG
>JANIPM010000231.1:13143355-13160873 GCA_027478405.1 Erythroxylum cassinoides
AAAATTAAACTGTCAGATAAGTGGTTTAAGAATTAAAATTTTCAATCGTAAATTTTTTTTAAATAATATAATTACATGAGGTTGTCTTTATCATTTAATTAAAAAAAGAGATTAGAATAATTTATATATTTTAGTTTACAATAATTTATTAATTCATAAAAATTAATTAATTAGTAAATTTTTAATAAGAAGAGTATGCAAAATCTTTTTAATCTTCGGTAAAAATTGATTTGTTATTTAACTGCTGTGTTACGCAGCAATATGAGTGAACCCCTGCTCTGAGCAGTTCCAGAGAGAAATGGAAATAGAAACAGAGCAACAAGTTACTTTGCCACCTGTTCAACAGCCTCCAAAGATTCATCGTCTCCAGGAATCTGTGGTCAACAGAATCGCTGCCGGCGAGGTGATACAGCGACCAGTGTCAGCCGTGAAGGAGCTGGTCGAGAACAGTCTGGATGCCCACTCTACCTCCATCAATGTCGTCGTCAAGGATGGTGGCCTCAAGCTCATCCAAGTCTCCGACGATGGCCACGGCATTCGGGTACTTCAGAGAACCTTTAAGTTTCCTTCTTTTAAGAAATAAAAAAGATGCCCACATTTGTTTTACTATTCTGGGTGTACTTATGATTAGCCTGAGGACCTGCCTATACTATGCGAGAGGCACACCACGTCGAAGCTTTCGACCTATGAGGATTTGCAGTCCATAAAGACGATGGGGTTCAGAGGAGAGGCGTTGGCCAGTATGACGCATGTGGCTCATGTTACTGTCACCACCATCACGGAAGGTCAGCTTCACGGTTATAGGTGGGTTTGTTTATTTCAGTAGATACTTTCTTCTTTTGGGGGTTTGTTGACATTTGTTAATTTGAGTTTGGGGATTGTGGATGCTTTGTTGTTCAGGGTATCGTATAGGGATGGTGCGATGGAGAACCAGCCAAAGGCATGTGCTGCTGTGAAAGGGACTCAAATCATGGTCTGTTTTGGAAAATTTTCAATTAAATCCTTGGCATTTATTTTCGTCTGTGATGGTTGATGTTTAAATTTTGTGCTTGTGCATGTACTTGTAAATGTGGTTATTTATTCGAACAATTTTGGTTTTCGTCTTACAGGTTGAGAACTTGTTCTATAACATGATTGCTCGGAGGAAGACGCTCCAAAATTCTTCTGATGATTACTCAAAAATTGTAGACTTGCTTAGTCGGTTTGCAATTCATTACACAAATGTGGGCTTTTCTTGCAGAAAGGTCCATCTCATGATTATTTATATTTCTTTGCTTGTATCATATGTCAAATTTTGCATCACTCTGAATAATGCATTTTCCATACATTTCTAATCAGCATGGAGCAAGCAGACCAGATGTACACTCAGTAGCTACTTCATCAAGGCTTGATTCCATCAAATCTGTTTATGGTGTTTCAGTTGCTCGTAATCTAATTTCGATAGAAGTTTCTGATGATGATCCCTCTAGTTCAATTTTCAAAATGGATGGATTCATGTCCAATTCAAATTACATGGCGAAGAAAACAACGATGGTGCTTTTTATAAATGGTATTTATATCTTTATACGGATTATTGGAAGTGTCTTGCTGCAAGGATTTTATGTTTTTCCGTTTTCATGTTTACTGCCTAAACCTACTGCAATAGTATTAGTGATGTTTTACATGAGAATTTGATGATATATTCTTGTTTTATGATAGGGTAAGCATCACTATCAGTTAATTTTAAAAAGTAAACGCCTATCAAGTAACTGGTAGGCGGCAATTGGAAATGGGTAGGTCCCAATTATTGAGGAGTGAGCTGAGAAAAATCTTGGTTTATTAATCAAATGAAAATATATCATGGAATCTTTCGGTAGCTTTGCCTAAATCATGTCATCACTGCAATCCTTGAATTGGACATGGATTTTTGAAATTAATATATTTCCCATTTTCCAGATGAAGTTCCTTATATTTTGTTTGTACTGTTAAAGATAGTGGTAGAAAGGAAGCAAGAGGAATGAAAGAGGCATACATGAAATCTCTGTTGGAAATTGTTGACCCTTTTCCCTCTCACTTGCTTTCTGTAGAGCCCCGTACCTTGCTTATTATCCATGGCCTGAGTGTTGTTTGATGCCTTGCATTCTTAGCTTTTTTATTTTTCCTTATCAATATATCAAGTCTTATTTTCGCTTTGTTCCTTTCATTTTTGAAGTTTTTGGGCATGTTCTCTAGATTTTGAATTTTCTTCTTTGCTTTTATATTTTCACTTTTCTTCATCATTTTACAGATGTTTTGCTGACATAAAACCTATAGCCTTCTAGTTGATGCTGACAAAACAAAAATTCTTGTTGTGCTTAATGCTACATATTTAGTCTTAAATGTTTACGGTCATTCACCGAAATATGTAACAAGATTTACTATTTTCTTTGGGGGATATTCTTGAGATGCATTTTTCTTTAGAGAACTCTTATACATGTATATATAATCAATTTGTATTAAAATCTGTACATAGAACTATTTATTGGGCTTTGTAGAGTTATTTGTTGACCAGATACGATATCTTGCCTCTTTCTTCAACTTCATTGATATTTCTTATGTTTTGGTCCACTTCAGTTGGGCTTTTCGGAGGTTCAATGATGTAGATTGCATTGAACTTCATGAACTCTGTCAGTTACGATATACTTTTTGTTCATGACTATATGAAGCGATTGCTTGAGCCTTTATGTTTCTGGTATTCTGATCCATACCATCTATCTTTGGATTCTGATATGCAAATATTTGATGTTTTACCCACTTGTTTATGATTTGGACTGATGCAATTCATTATTATTGCACTCTGGAAAATTAGTCTTTATTTATAAGCTTATGAGAAATCAAACATGAGGCCTTGCCGTCAAGAATTCATTCTTTTTTACTGCATGGCCTTTCCATTTGTCGAAATGATATAATTGCTTTGCTCTATTCATTTTTAATCCTTTTTTATATGACTTTTAGCATGGATAACATGCGTATTAAATTTATCCTTCCATAATTTCTAGGAAATTAGTGCTCCAAGTGTAATATACTTTTGTATTTTACTATAATTTATTTCCAGATAGGCTTGTGGATTGCTCTGCTTTGAAGAGAGCTCTTGAGATTGTTTATGCTGCTACCTTGCCTAAAGCTTCAAAGCCATTCTTGTATATATCAATAGTATTACCACCTGAGCATGTTGATGTAAATGTGCATCCAACAAAAAGAGAGGTATGGATTCAGGAGTGATCTCTCTGTCACCCACACTTTTACATTAATATTTGCTTTCAAGAATCTCCATGTTGAGGCAAATAGGATAGATAGAACAACATATACTGTAACAAACATACGTGTGCCTACATGTATATGCATGTTGGGTTCTTATTCTCTGTATTTCTGCATCCAATCAAAAGTTCCAATGGCTTGTTCTTGGTCTCAGGTTGTGAGAAACTGTATTTTTGTGATTGGAGATGCTATCTGTAATTTTTGCAATTAATGGTGCCTTTAAACTCTAGTTGCCTATTTTATATGCTTAGAATTAGTTTTCCAGTGTTCATTGTCATATTTTCTATGATTTCTGTACAATTTGCATAACATCTTGCATGTGTAGATCCTATTAACGATACACACTTATGTGTTGCTTGTTTAATCACCAAGTAATCTGTATATTTCATATCTGTTGTTGAGATGCATGCCAACTTGGATAGTCAAGGTAATCTACAGACACATAGGCTAATCATTTCCAATGATGAATGTCAGTCTTGCTATTTTATCAATCAGTTAGTATTGCAAATGGTTATGAATCACTTAGGAGTATTGCTCCTGATACTTTACTTTTCCTCAACATTTCTAAAACTCCTGTATGAATCTTTTATTATTACCATACAGGTGAGCCTTCTGAACCAGGAAATTATTATTGAGAAGATACAGTCAACTGTTGAATTGAAGTTGAGGAACTCGAATGAGGCAAGAATGTTTGAAGAGCAGGTATGCTATTAAATTGTTTGTGAGTTCCGAACTTGACGGCCTTTTGCAACTACTGAGATTTCATCTTCTTCTTTCTAAGCATGAAAAGCATTCGATACCCTCTCATATCTTCCCTCAGAGCATCAATGAGAAATAGAATAAGGACCTGAGTGACATTATTTCCAGTCCCTTTTTTTCTGTTGAAATTCTTCAACGTATATATATCTGGCATTCTGGCGTGTTTGGATGCCTTTCATGGAGAGTCGTGGCTTTCTTTAATGAAAATAAACATATTATCTCTTAGGTTTAATTGAGCTTGGAGCACAACACTTGCTGCGTTGTTGGCAGCTGTGAACCTAATTGTAGTCTCAATTTATGCATTTAATTGACATAATACTTTTATCATCTATACTTGTCTTTTGCTCCTTATTATTAGGAGTTAAGGATGTATTTTTTTATATCCTGTATTAACAAGTTTCTCTATGGAAAAATTATTGGATTTTATTTGTTTATTATTTACCGATAATAATGGAAACAGGGATATACTGGGCTGCATTTAGGCTAATATCATAATTGATCATAATCTTCTGGAGAATTAGTTACCAATCATATCATCTTTCCATTTTTTCCATTTTAATTCTAATTTTAATCTTTGATTAATGTGAATATTGGGATCAAAGCTTATATTTTCCATAGGGGTTCCTATGTCCATCGTTTTGAGATTATACAAGATGTAAGTTTTTATTTTGTTTGAGACACCCGACTGGCATTTATACTCCTTTTAACATTTCCCATTCTCGGTCAGCTTTATAGGAGCCTGGGTAAAGTTTTTGACAAGAGAATCACTTCTGATTGCTAGGATCTGATTTTAGAGTATATATATCGGCCTTAAATTATCATAATCTTTTGAAAGATGAATGAACATGGAGGACCTATTTTGGGTCCATAAACATCAAGCTCTGTTTGTATCTTTTATGTTCTTTGCCTGCTTCTTGCATTATTCTATCTGATTACGAATTATCTATAAGTTTTGTCTGACAATTGGATAGATTTTGTAATTGAATATCAAGTTTACTTAGCAATTAGTGAAGCTCTTTGAAATGCATGCACATTTACACACACATATAGTAGGGAAGGGTAACTGTCCACTTGAAATGCCACCTCCCTGTTTTTGACTGTAGGTTGACCTACTTTTCAAGTTAAAATTTCTCCTAATCAATTTATCAAAAAACTTTAATATTTGATCCGTTTCTCCGACATAAGATATACTTCAATCACTAATACTGTTCAGTTGTTACCAAGTGTATAAGATCATTTTATAGGTCTTATCTGGAAAGATAAGTGGTCTTACATGTAGCAGGAGGAACTAATGTAATTGAGATACTCTTCATGAGAGTTTCCTTTAATTGAAGCATTGACAATTGCTAGAAGAAGAGTAAATGGGTCATTATTGAGTCAATTTTCTTGTCTAGAATTCTTGTTTAATTCTAAATTTTGATGTTCAAATTAGATAATTTCTTATTGGAATTTTGCTAAACAGTGAATGAAGTCCATGTTTGCATTCCCTGAAAGTTTTGTAACCTACAAGGGTATGATGTACCAGATTTCTTTACCCTGTCATCGCTATACTGTGGTGTTACAAAAGTTCCGCTAGTTCTGCAGTTCTGTGAACATTACCTTTAACTTCTGCATTTTCTTTCTTCTTTTGATCAAGTAGGTAGTAGACCCCTCTCCTAGTCTTCCTTTGACTGAAAGCAAGGATTTGAATGCTAATCCTTTGTCCAATGGTATGTAATGTATATGCATGTTTCTTTCTGTTGCCCAAATACTTGTCACTTTCACTAGTTTCTCAAGGCCCTGTCATTATTGGTCATGCTATTTATTAACTAGGGTCGAAGATGTACAAAGTCCCGGTGCATAAAATGGTAAGAACTGACGTATCAGACCCAGCTGGAAGATTGCACGCCTATTTGCAGAGCAAGCCTCTTGACAACAGTGTTGAGAATTCAAAGTTGACTGCTGTGAGGTAGGATTTTGTTAGTTTGCATAATCATTTTTTTTCAATGGTTTAGGCAGGGGCACTTTATGCATTAGGTTTTCGGATGCTTTTTCCTAATCTGGATCCTTCATTGAGCATTAAATGCTTACAACTTCATTGAAGAACATGATGCCTTTAACTTTATTGTTGTTTTGCATCAACAAAGACACTGACGATTGTTATCTTAATGGTTGAAGTAAGTCCATTTATTCTACAAGTAACGTAAGTATGCTTCATAAACACTTACACCAACTATTTGTCATCATCAAAATTGCTATCCTTTAGCGACCATTATTTGAATGTAATATTTATTAAATCACTCTATAAGTTGGATTTCTCAAAAACCAAACTTGTCTCTTAGTTTTTAAATCCGTCACATTCTATCTATTTCAATGTAATAAGTGCCAAATCGGACCATGTTGGGTAACAATACTGAGCAATATATTCTGTGAACATTCAGGATTTTGATCAAATGCCTCGATTTAGCTACTCTCCATGAAATGTCTTCTAAAGACTTTGCACTTTCTTGTTGAGAAAGACTGATGAGATATGTCTGGGCTGTCGACTAACTGAATATGATATTTTGTAATATTGAAAGTTCAATGTTCTTTTCCTTTAGTCTAATATGCTCTTTCAGCAAAAATAGATTCAAGAACAGAACATGATTATGCGTTCTTTTGGATTTAATATGAACAATCTATTATAGTTTTATGAAGAAATAATTTAGCTAACTCTCAATCTTAGTAATTGTATCCTTCCTCAGATCCTGTGGATTAGTTGCAAACAAACAGCTTATAGAAAGAGTCTACTAGAATGAAGTCTTGAGATGGAAAGCTAGAATATTTTCTTGATCTTGCAGTTGTTTACTTTGAACTTTATGCAGGCCTATGAAGAACTGAAGACTTAACAATTGAAGTACTACATTTGTTTACACATCTTGTAGGAGTTCATGAACTAAATATAGTCCTTCATACATACATGGAGGAGTTTGCATGCGCAGTTAAGTCCAAATTTGGGAATGAATTTTGATGCAAAAGAACTTAAAGTTTATAAGAGAAATAAAAGAGGAAAGATCAATCAATCGCAAGCCTTAATTTGGTGGGATGAAGATTGGGCATTGAATTAAAATCAAAGATAAGGCTGAATTCATATAGTATTAGGATTCCTTATTAGATGGGAAGTAGTAGTATTATGTTATTATGTTGTCTAGTATCCTGTTATTATGTTGTCTAGTATCCTGGATGGTACTATCTCAAGTGCAAGAAATGAAATAAAGTTTGAAAAAATATGGCTAACTTGTATTTAATTGAAGATGACTTGACATTGATTTGATATTAATTCTGTATTGAAGGATGGGCAAAGCAGATTTCACTATCCCCTTATATATTACCATTCTCATCCTTCTCAAATTTGTGCACATTTGCATGTCCTGTACATGGCAGATTTGAAACAGTTTGAGATGCTTGTTCTGGCTTTAATTGAAGCCTCATGTTGCATGCCAAAACAAATTAGTAGCACTTCAGTTCCTTTTTAGCAAGTTCCAGCCTTTTCCAAAAAGGACCCAAATAAAAGTGACTTTCCTATATCAGTCTGTTTAAAAGGATGCCTTATATAACATGGGTAGGGTTCATCTCCTATTATCCTATTTTCCTTGGTTTCTGTGATCACTAGTCTTGAAACTCTTTTTTTAAGGGTTTGGACATTGGCTTTGAATTCCTATTCTCTTAGATTTTTCTCTTAATGCTAATATCGTTATCATCTAGATCTTAAGATTTGGCGTTGGGGCACTAGCATCATGCATCATTGTTCTCTTGTCTAAACTATTTCTAACAGTACTCTATATTTCTTGTTTTCTTTGTTATCTTTTAGGTCGTCGGTTAGACAAAGAAGGAACCCAAAAGAAACTGCAGATCTCACTAGCATTCAAGAGCTTATTAATGATATCGATTGCAGCTGTCATTCTGGTAACTTAACAGACTTTTTATGTTATGTTGTTCTTGGTGTAAATTTTGTCATTGTCAAGTAACCATGCACTTTTTCTTGTTGTATGGTTATGTAGGTTTACTGGACATTATAAGACACTGTACGTATGTTGGAATGGCAGATGATGTTTTTGCATTACTTCAGCATGATACCCATCTCTATCTTGCAAATGTAGTCAATTTGAGGTAGGAATGGACATCTATAATACTGAAATCTCGCAGAAACCAAAATTATGAGTAGTGAAGCATGCTCGTGATATTTATAAGAGTTTTGTATTATCTTAATAATTGTTCTACATTCACAAATCCCCTTTAGGGAATACGATTCTAAGATGCATGGTAATTTTGTTTCCAAGGTCTTTGAGATGATTTGCTTGTGTCCATACTAAGCTTTATAAGGATCTGATAAATGCATTTACATTACATGTTGTCAAGAAATCAGTGGACCAAAGACTTAGGCTATTGGGTGAAGTTCAGGAATCATTCATATAGTTTAATATGACTCTAACATGAAGTGTGGGCATAAAGATCACAAGTCTACCAAACAATCAAGGGAGACATGGCTTGTAATCAACATCTCCAGGTCATAAAAACTGTGATACCATGTCAAAAAATTGTTCGACTCAAAAGTTTTAAGTTGTTGGTCAGATTCATTAATGGTTCATATACTTTTAACACTTATGTCCATGGATATGCATGCGCATTTATTTATTTGCCTTTACATCTCTTCCATACAGAAAGGTCATTTTCTACTTTTTCTGTAACTTCAGCTTTTCATGTTTTCACAGCAAAGAGATCATGTATCAACAAGTTCTGCGTCGGTTTGCTCATTTTAATGCTATCCAATTGAGTGATCCAGCCCCTCTCTCAGACCTCATTATTTTGGCATTGAAGGAGGAAGACCTAGATCCAGAATTTGATGAGAATGAAGATTTGAAGGAGAAGATTGCAGAAGTAAAATTTATTATCTAGATCATTTGTGTCCTCTTTCTTGTTCATAAACTGTCAATTTTACTCACTAGATCATTTGTTTTCTTTCCACTTTCATGTTCCTCCTCGGCTTGTTTCTCACCTTATGTGATTTATTTTTGGTGATTGGATGACTGCTATAGTAATATTTTTATGATGGATTTTAATATGCTCCAGGGATTAGTTTTACTTTCTTTTGGTTGAGCCAAAGTTTTTGATATGATCGAATAGTTAATTGGAAGAATGACTTCACATGTGGGTATTATCCCAAAAAAGACATCTTTATGCTATTGTTTTAACCTTTGAATTTTACTAACTATCAAGCATCTATGTCTGCAAGCTCTGGTCTCTGTTTAAAAGTTACCATTTAGAAAACATATAGGAAGAGTTAATTCCCAGGATAAATATTCATGTTAATGGAAACATCAGTCTCTGAATCCAAAGGATAAGGGCTGATAAAAAATATATATCATGTAATTAGGCATCAAGTCAACAAACTTTTGGTAGATGTATAGTCATCCAACTATCAAATATATTAAACTATTGGAAGAATTTAATCTTCCTACTCAATTCATCATGAGCTTATATTTGTGTCTCTTTACAAATACTATGGGGCCTTTTTTTTCTTCATTAATTATTGTATGCTGGTTCTCTTGCTTCTTTGATTTTCAGTAGAATAAAAGATAGTAGTTAGAGTCAGTTTTCAAAAGTTTGTTTGTATGATCAATGTGCTTGATATTGTCGATGATTTTCGGTTCTTTCTTTTACAGATTAATACTCAATTACTCAAGGAAAAGGCTGAAATGCTAGAGGAATACTTCTGCATCTATATTGACTCACAAGGGAATTTATCTAGGCTTCCTGTCATACTGGACCAATACATGCCTGATATGGATCGAGTTCCTGAATTCGTACTTAGTCTGGGAAATGATGTATGTTCAAGGTGTTCGTTGGTGTCATATTCTAAATTGCATTGTGTAATATGGGAAATGATGTATTTTCAAGGTTTTTCCAATACTTGTTCTGTGTCATATTCTAAATTGCAGTGTGACTTATGTTGCTATTTTGGACTAAAAGATTTACTAGTGATCTCTTATTTGAAGATATTTTTCTCTTCATATGAAGAAAGCGTACGCATGTGAGATGAATTTACATTCATTTGGTTATTGCACTTCTTTGGGATAAAGTGAAAATGTTTTGCGGACCTATTTGTTTAGTCATGTCAGCTATACTGCAGAATACAGTCTTACCTCAGTAGACTGGATCACCACAGGTCATGATGAAGCTGTAAAGTCTCATAAAAATCAGCGTGATGCATAGATATGCTTTGGTGCTGAAGTCTATTTACGCTCTTGCAGGTTGATTGGGAGGATGAAAAGAACTGCTTTCAGACAATTGCAGCTGCTCTTGGAAATTTTTATGCCATGCATCCGCCGTTGTTGCCCAACCCATCTGGAAATGGTTTGCAATTTTATAGAACTAAACATGTAAATAATCCTCCAGATCCAGAAGATTCCAATGTTATCGGTATGTTTCCCTGAATCCTGAACATGAGAATGCAATTGGTGTGCTATATCTGCTTTTATAACTCCCATGCACGAATCTAGCATTTCTTATTTCTTATTAACTTGACCAGTAACTTTCCATTTACTTTTCTCTATGTTTTTTATTTTTTTTCCCTGTCCTTCTTGTCCTTCTATGGGTGGCATAATACAAATAATTTTAGTTCTTAAATCATTGACGATTCAAGCTTTTCCAAACTCATAGTAGGGAAGCAGAGTAGTTGCTTAACATGTGGATAGGTTCATGATGACTTACTTTCTGTAGTACTACATGGGTTACATGTACTAACTAGCGACATAGAGGGCAATGCATAAAATTATTCAATTGGCCAATTTTATAATATGGAATATAGTGAAAACTGTAGTACAAGTAATGTTGTTAATCTATTTTCTTTTGTTTTGTTCAGCAACTGTTAAGTAATCATTTTCACATCTTAATGCCCAAGTATACATAGGAATAAAATGGAATAATGCGGTAAAAATGATCATGTAAATGTTGATGTAATCTGTTAATTCTTTTTATCTTTGAGATATTTTATTACAACTAGTACGTATACCTTAATTAATTGTTATGATTCATGTTTATCTATTTTGTTTCATATACTTCTTTATAATTTTTAAAATGTAACTAGCAAACTCGCAACAGCTGTTGCAACTAGTACATACTGTAATTAATTGTTATGATTCCTCTTTATCTATTTTGTTTCATATACTTCTTTATAGTTTTTAAAATGTAGCAAACTCGCAACGGCTACTTTCTACTTGGATATAGATGTAAACTTTTAACTATGAATAGGAGTTAAAAAACTAAATATTTAATAGACGTACTACAAGTTCCCTGTGACTGTTCAAGTTGTGGATCTTATCTAGCAAATGAAACTGGATAAGTATCAAGCTCTTGGAAAAGGGTAGCAAGCTTGTAAAGATATGGGTCTGGCTTTGAATAAGCTGGCAGACATATGGGTGGTTGGTGTTGAGCTTTTGGAAGAAAATGAAGAGAATGTTTAAGAGAGAGAACTTACTTTATTGACTCCACTTAAGAGAAGTATATCTTATTCTTATACAATTTTGATAAATTAAAAAGTTTATCAAATTAAGGGGTTGTTTAGTTCTGGAAAACGCATTTCTAATTCCAGTTATCATTTTCTCTTCCTATTTCTACCTCTTCCTTTTTCTATTGAAAAGTCTGAAAGAAAACTCTGCTTAATGAAAAATATATGTTCGTTTCAGAAATGTAATTAACAGTCGATATTATATACTACCCAAAGAATAATATATTTGACATCATTAAGATTTATATTATGATGCATAAATAAATGCATGATTTGAAGTTTTTAGTATTTATATTAATACATAGAGAGGAAAATATTTTATTACCTATGGATAATATTGTTAATATTAGGTGAGTAAAGATTATGCAGACGTTCAAAATGATAACGGGGTTAACCAGAAACCATGAAGCCTGTTCAGAGCTCAATCGTTGATATATGCTTTAACAAATTCTGGTTAAGGTGGTAAAAGAACGTGGAGGATAAGAAAGTCTCAGGGTTTCAAGTGATTGAAGGCTTACCACTATACAAAAAGATTTTGAGTCTATTTTGTTTAATGACTCCACTGTTTGCTTATTGGCAAAATGCATTTCGGAAGTATACAACGCTGCCACTCTAGGCGTGTGTGTGCTGGACCATGTCTCCGACTATTACTTCAATAAACTTGCAAATTACAACTGTTCCCTGTCCTCGATTTTATGCACTTTCTTGCAATCATGGTGCGACGTCCGGAAATATTCTTACTGAAATTCCAAAATTTGAGTCTTCTTTTTACAGGAGACACTGTAACTGACAGTGAGATTGAGCACGAGCTACTTTCTGAAGCAGAGTCTGCATGGGCCCAGCGTGAATGGTCAATCCAGCATGTTCTGTTTCCCGCCATGAGACTCTTTCTAAAGCCTTCAACTTCAATGGCTACGAATGGAACATTTGTTAAGGTAAGATATTCTATCAATTGCAGTTTATGGATCTTAGTTTCTCATGATATACTTGGTGAGTAATGTCTTTCACCTGGACTTTACAAATGTTAGCAAGTTGACATGCTTGTAGTTGCGTACTATGCCATTCAAGTTTTGCAATTTTGCCGTCAGCTTTTTGGCTTATTTAGAGCAATAGGTTTGGTGATATCTAATGAATGAAACGGCTAGCCTGCACATGTTTGGCTGACAGCTGAATATGCCCATCAGAAACTAATAAAAAATGTATGCTATGTCGTCTAAAGCAACAAATGCTTAGTGGCCTATGACATTTGGATGCATGATTAAGTTTGAAACTGAAACTAAGTTTCTTGGTTCCTGCAGATTGCTTCGTTGGAGAAGCTTTACAAGATTTTTGAGAGATGCTAATTGTAAATAATTCTGAGAAGATAACCATCAAAGCGTGGACGTTGATTGGTTCTCTAGCATTGCGGTTTGCCTCCTCCTTTTTTGACCCACAGATGGGGAAGAAGTTTCCTTGTAAATGTTTCAAGTCGAGGTTACACCCTGAAGGGACGACGCAAACCTGCTTCTAGCTTGCTTTGTTTTGGTGAGAATGCTAGCTTTGTAGTTTCTATTTCCTGATCCGATATGGAATTTCCTTGTTTTGATGTAACGCTCTGCAATTGTGAACCTAGTGATTTAAAAAAAAAAATCTTAAGTAGGTTCAGTGTAATATAACAAAAGATGTTACCTATATATCAAATGTTGCAACATTCTTGTTAAATCCTGGGATGAAGATCTTCATCACCAAAGCTTGGTGAGAAACAGAAACTGCATAACTATATAAAAGGTCATCACAGCTCAGAGATGGGAATAGATTAGAAAATAGTTTCACAATGTTATTTTAGAGAAGAGGAACTCCAATAAGATGGTCTCCTTGTTGAGGGGAAACAGTTCATACCTTGAAAGGTGCTCTTAAGTAGTTAGCTTGCAGATCCAAACAAAAAAAAAAAAAACAACACTAGATAACGTTCTGTTAAGTGGAGCAGGTATTCACTTGCCAACTTTTGATGAATACATGAAACACTAGATAATGCTCGGCTAGATAATACATTAAACACTAGATATCATAGCAAGGTTTCACTGTACAAAACCTTGCTATGATACCGTGTAATTTGGAAGAAAAGGTATCGTATTTCTTGATACAAAATGCACTTAATTAGGGTCATATGCATACAAACCTATCGATACTTATCTCTGTAATCAAGGGATCATAATCCCTATAATTAATCCATAATCTATATGATCTGTAATAGAAGAGAAGCCCCAAACTCAGATTATATGAATTCATTATATTTTAGTTTAGTTTTTCTTTCTCTAGTAATATCATTAGAGACTCCCTGATCCATGCTAGAGTTCTCTGATAGAAAGATTGGACAGTTTTTTTAGTATCTGAAAATTATTTGATTTCCTTTAATCCAAATTGCATGAACAACAGCACTGAAAGCTATCATGAAGCCAATAATATCCAATCCAAGAAACTCGAGGACATTAAAGATTAAATAAACCAAGTAAGCTCAACCAAAGAGTGACAGCAAAAATGATCAATATTTTTCTCTAATTCATCATCACACCCAATCTGAAGTCCTGCATTGAAGCCGGGTCTGGTAGATTTGGTAATACGTAGCCTTACTCTTACAATATTTTCCTCTAATTGTTTCATAATTTGTGGTAACTGGTTGGTATGTTGCAACGATATAAATGTATATTTGGGAACTTGTAAATGGATGTCCTAAGGAGGGTTTACTAGTTACAGACTCAATGTAAGGGACCATAATTTTCAAGATGAATATTGTTCGGCATGCATTCAAGCTTTGTACGCTACTGGACACAGGATAACATTTTGTTTCCATTTCCCGAGTTTTAGGGAAACCTATGACTATCTACCGACATGGCAATGAAAGCACTCTCTCTACAAACCCCACAAGTTGGGAATGCCAACTAATTGCTTCCCTTAACTTTAGTTGTCAAAAGGAGGTCATTCTCTAATTATTGATCTACTTAAATATAGCAAACTTCTCCAAATAACTTCACGTTATTTAGTAATGCAAACATATATACTATATGATGCATGGGAGATGAAAACGACCCTGGTTCAGAAATCATATAGCTACACAAGAAAAAAGCTTTGAAACCGTAGTTGTCATGGAAAACAAGAGAAACGTTTCTGTAATCTTCGTCTTGGCTATCATGGTGCTTAGTTTTGAAGGTGGGAAAGCAAGAAATGTAGCTATGACATTGCATGGCCTTGGGGCTGAGGGTGTAAATAACCACGCATCATCAGGAAGTTGGTGCTGCAATAGCTGGATGCATTTCTGTTGCAATTCAGCCGGTGGGTCATCTCTAGGCAATGCCTTGACTCCTGCCATTGCTCCAGCTCCAAATGGCGCCGCACGGCACCACTTCCCATGAGCACATACACATCCTGGTGCGGTGGTGCCATAAGTTGCTTCCTCCTCCAAAGCGTACTTTTACAACTTTTATGTTCGAAATGGGGAGTTTCTCAATTTCACGTCTGAGTTTTGAGTAGTCTTTATTATCGTTGTCTAATCAATCTTGTTTTGGAAATTGTTGATGAATATATATATCAGTACATGTGTTGTCGGTTCCATCATAATGTACATGCTGCAACTCTATGTTGCTATGTAAACTAATGGGGTTCACTCTGCTTTTAAATTTAATTTGGAGTTTGTATTTAAGTTTGTAATTATTGTTAGACTATTTTATGTCTCGTGTAGCTTATAAATATGAGTCTCATGAAAAACACCCAACATAATAGTTATTGGATATTATAAAATGGATCTCAAATAGATTAAAGACCATTTCTCTTTCTCTTCCAACAATGAACCATCATGATGATTGGTGATTGAGAATTTAGTGTTAGAAACATTAAGGTGAAATCTCAATTATTCTGAACCATGGAAGAACCACATAAAAGAAAGGAAGCAGAAAGGGAATAAATCAACATCTTACAAAACAAAACAATTATGGACACAAGTACACAAAAATCATTCAATCCATATATGATTGACCATAAAAAGCATCTACGATAATGGTTATTGGGTATTATAGAATAGATCTCAAATGGGTCAAAGATCATTTTCCTTTCTCTTCCAACAATGAACCATCATGATGGTCGGTGATTGAGTATTTAAGTGTTAGAAACACAAATTTATTAAGGTGAAATCTCAGTTATTCTGAACCATTGGAGAACCACGTAAAAGAAAAGAAGCAGAAAGGGAATAAATCAATATCTTACAAAACAAAACAAAACAATTATGGATATAGGTACGCAAAAATCATTCGATCTATAAATGATTTACAATGATTCCTTTTCGAAATTAAATAAATAACTCTACCTAAATCCTTAATAAATTCAAAAATGTTAAAGTAATATTATTAACTATGTCTTAAAAATTATATATGAATTAGTTAAAAACAAAAGGTAATTATAACAATTTGAAGTCGCCAAATTATTAATGATATTTTATTTAAAATTATGATATATCAATGTTTTATATTAATTTATAGCATTTTTATGATTGTAAATCTTTATGTATTTAACGTAGAAGTTTTTTTTGGGTTGTATTATAAACTATACGTATAAAGGATAAAACTTATTAACTTTTCTTATGGTTTCATTAACTTTTAGAACTTCACATTTTTTAAAATTTTAATGAAAAGTCCTTATATTTTGTGAAAATTTTAGAATTAGTCTGTAACACCTCACTCTCGTAAGATACGTACCTGACATTCTTGATGATATCCGAGTAAGTACCTCATAAGGGTAGCATGCTAGAATAGACATTAAGTCAAAATTTATTACAAATTTCTAATTCTTTAAAATAATGTACACATATGAGGAAATCATTAATCAAATCGGGCCCGCTTAATTTTTAAATATTTCCATTTAACAGCCACTTGGGTCATTTTAGATACAAAATACTTACAATCATAATGTCATTTCATTACCAAATCATTCACATAGACTTTGTACAATTATTGCGAAACATAATTTCGAAATAACAAAATCACTGAAGACATATGCAGGTGCAAACTGATCATGACCCTTAATCTATATCTAATCTCAGTAGCTATACTCCACTTAGCCTAATTGAATAACTCCTCAAAATTTGAAAAGCCACGTTGTAATTTTTTAAGGGTTTTGCGAACTCAATAAACGAACCTCATAAAAAAAATTTCACCCAAGGCAAATACACAAATCACATATCTCACATATATTCATTCAAATCATGAATAATTCAATACTCACATTATCATAACATATCATGTTATCGTTGCGAATTCAGAATAGATATTTACAAATATAAATGTATATGAGACTCCAGATTCATTATTATTGTTATGATTGAGTACCTTTTACACACATATACAGATACTAGCTCATTGGGCTCAGTCAGAACAGAATTCAAGGAGCAAAGCTCTACGTGTCATGGAACAAAGCTCTACGGTAAGCGCTTTTATACTGGTTACTTCAGTCACAACGCCTTTATCTGAGCATGCATTTTATGAAATGCATCAAATACAAAATATGTCATGTATAACAGTCGCATATGATGCACAGTCAGAATCTCATCGTCATCGGACTTAAATCTGACGTTCAACTTTCCTTAAGCATTCAAATATCATTTAGAATTGTCAAAGCAATCAGAACACTTCCAATACATTCCCAAATATTAAACTCCTCGGATCTTAAACCCGGAATTCATAAACAAATCACAAATAGATAATAATTAGAAGTCAAACAAATCAAATCAATCATAGGAAAATCATCTAGGTTGACTCATATTACGCTCCGCTATTACCTAGATGGTCCGACAATGTCTGACTAACATCCAATTTGCTCCTCTGTATCATACAAAAAACATTTACAAATATAACACTTTTGCATAAAATGTATAAGTATGCCTTTATGCATATCTATGTATATAAAAAATGCACAATGCATGTTCAATAACAA
>JANIPM010000231.1:13197755-13207858 GCA_027478405.1 Erythroxylum cassinoides
ATTTGAAATAGTTATCAATGGGACTTGATTTTCTGGTCTACTAACTCTGGACCAACTGTGTACTAACTTATCTCTGTGTACTAACTTATCTCAGTCATTTATTTATGTGAAAACATTTATGAGATAGTCTCCGTCTTAAAAGTTATTTAGTTATTTTATACGCCCGTTAGTTGAAATGAATAAGAATGAACATTATGATTTGTATTTTGAACATGTATGAATATAATATCTATAGGGTAGCTTTCGTCTTAAACGTTATACTACAAACGAAGAATCATGAAAAAAATTGTAATACAATTGAAATAAAAATAAAATTCGGATTTTTTTGGAAATTGATTTGTTAATAATCGACAAAATGGTTGTTTGTGATTCAAAGAAATATAAAAACAAGAATAGAGATAGTTGATCGTGGACTTGCACGTTCTCAATATGGAAAACAGAATCCCATGATTTTGTACCTCTTTATTCTTGTCTTTGTTTGACATGCTAAATAAGCTCCATCAAGTTCTCAAAATGATATTCCGAGCAAACCAGGAGTCAGACGCATCTCCTTACATATCTAACAAGCAACGATCCCTTCTTTCTTTAACTAATATTTTTTGACAACAAGAAGTAGGAATCTTCAACGTCTTCAAACTCCATATCTACAGGAAAAGCTGTAGATATATCAGTCTCTTGGTAGGAGTTCAAGGTATTGTCGACCACTTATATATAACAGGATAGTGAAAAGAAACCCTTCTGTTCCTCAAGAGTTCTTTTGCTCGGGGCACTCAGTAGAGATCAGATATGGTTAGTATTAGAGTGTTGTTTCTGGTGTTACAACTAGCTGTGCTCGGCGGCGGCGTTCACGGTGGAAATGTAACTTATGACGGCAGATCATTGATCATCAATGGCCAACGGAAGATTCTTTTCTCTGGTTCCATTCATTATCCTCGAAGCACACCCGAGGTACGCAATATGTAGACCACTTACAATGGACGTGTTCATATATAATCTCCATATACAATTGAAACCAATGAGGTTCTTCGTTTTCATAGAGCTTTTGCTAAAACATATGATGAATAAACCATTAAAACGGAGACTGTATAGAAGGTACACAGTACATACTGATCAATCAAGATGCTCAAAATCTTCATTTCTTTTGGTCTATGCTTTTTTTTCCTTTCTTTTCTTATAATGGAATCCGTTAAGTCATGCATATTGCATTCCACAAGTTTTGGTTAATTAATTAGTTAAAAAACTCGTTAGTTTGCCACTCAAGTGATGCATTGTTGAAGGGTAAAGAAGGGTTTTCAAAAGTAGGGTGTCTTTATTTTCTGTAAAGAATTTGAAAGGTATAAATTAAGTAACAAGACTTATCTAATTTTATGATGTCTTATTTTGTCCTATGAATTTTAACCATTTATTTATGTAGGATTTGCGTTTATTTATATGGAATCTACGCGAGACCTATATAAATAAATGGTTGAGATTTATGGGACACAATAAAACACCATAAAATTAAACAAGAGATCTGAACCTATAAATTAGTAGATTTGACAAATAGATTAATGCATTGATGCAATTGGCATACATCTCAAGGAAAGAAAGTAAATGCTCTCAAACACAAACAATGATTATTCCTCGAGATTGTCTCTATACGGAAGTCCAGTCTACTTGTTCACTTCAGTTCCTTATTTTGTGCTCTAATGATAAATCTGTTGAACGATTCACAATCTTTGATGCTTTCCTTCCTTATTGTTTAAGAAAACAATAACGCATACTGGACAGCTAATAAAAACTTTAGTTAACGATACATTTCAGAACGAGAGTCAACCAAAGCCAATCACTGAAAGCACTATTAACTAACAAAAAGTAAGATTGGAATGGTCAATTTGGAGTCTGAACTCAAATATTAACCTTGCCTTGTATTGGCACCTTTTCTTTTCTTTTCTTTTTTTTTGATACACTCAAAAGTACAAAACAGAAAATAAATTATAAAGTATGTCGGGGGAGGTTACCCCCGGCTAAATCCGCCAAAAAGAGAGTGGTACACTCAAGGAGTGCTATGTCAAAAAAGGTGAGCCCCAGGCTCAAATCAAATGCATGGGTCGCGAGTCAGTCCACACATCGGTTACTCTTTCGGTAAATATGTCGAGGGAGAATAACCCAGTTTCGGATAAACAATTCATTGATGCCCCGAACAAGAGGATTAAGAGTGAGAGAGTGCTGCGGGTCATCAGAGAGGTTCCATGCCAAGAATAGACCCGAGTAGATCGATCAAGCTGCTAATCATGTCACTAAGCCCAAAATTTATGCCATGAAGTTAATGTTGACATTTGTCTAATTCCTACTGCAACAATTTTTAAATTTGCATATATATCTAATAAAGACTAAAGACACTTACATTTTTTATTTCTTAATGCACAATCAAATCTTTTAATATCAATCTGCAATTTTATACATAATCTTGTTTCTAACAAGAAGGACATGCAGATGTGGCCATCTTTGATTGCAAAAGCCAAGGAGGGAGGACTTGATGTGATCGATACGTACGTATTTTGGAACCTCCATGAGCCCCGGCCTAGAAAGGTCACTTACTTTAATTACCTATCGTCGACTCTCTAAGTACATATGTCTGTCTCCATCTCTGATGATCTTAGACTTGTCTTTTGTTCAATTGTACACGAATCAAATTGCAGTATGATTTTAGAGGAAGACATGACATAATAAGATTCATCAAGCAAGTTCAAGCTCAGGGCCTCTACGTATGTCTTAGGATTGGACCCTTTATTGAAGCAGAATGGTCTTATGGGTACATACCGCATATACGTAGACCACAATTTCTTAATGCGCCCCTGTGAAAGAAGTTGATACAAGATCAATAAGTGTTCATTCTTTTGCAGGGGATTGCCCGCTTGGCTCCATGACGTTCCTGGGATTGTTTATCGTTCTAATAACAATCGTTTCAAGGTAATTCAGTGTACATCACACTAATGACTTCAAAGAATTTAACTACAAAGCTCATGCAAGTATATATATATATGATGCTCCTGCTCATGGATTGACAGGTTCGCATGAGAAGGTTTGTCACAAAGATGGTGAAGATGATGCAATCCCACAACTTATTTGCTTCACAAGGAGGACCAATAATACTATCGCAGGTTAGTATACTAACGAAACAATCGAAACAAGAATAGCTAATTAGGAGATAAAACTGAGATTGTGGAATTTATAGATAGAGAATGAGTATGGGACGATAGAAAAACATTTCGGTGAGCAAGGGCCAGCATATGTCAAATGGGCTGCAAGATTGGCTGTTGGTTTCAAGACTGGGGTGCCATGGACTATGTGCAAGCAAAATGACGCTCCTGATCCAGTGGTGAGTCTCTTTGTCACTTCTTGCTTTCCATTTTTTCTTCTTTCCACTATTAATTATCTCAGTTTCTTCTTGCAGATAAACTCGTGCAATGGAAGGAGATGTGGAGTGACTTTTGTTGGACCCAACTCACCAAATAAGCCAGCAATCTGGACAGAGAACTGGACCACTCGGTATACGTTGTTATTGGCATCATTAAGTTTCTGCCATTCATGTTCAATGAGACACATAATCATTGCCATTTCTTCTTAGTTAACTGATGCATCTAACATTTCTTCTAGCTATCAAGTATTTGGCGAAGACCAACCTGAGAGATCTGCAGAGGACATTGCATTTCATGTTGCTTTATTTATTGCAGCCAAAAGGGGAAGCTTTGTCAACTACTACATGGTATCCATTATCACCTGTTCGACATATGTGCTTATATTTAATGTCTTCAATTTCCATTGACCCACCAATTGGTTTTGTTGATTAGTATCACGGAGGAACCAATTTTGGAAGGACAGCTTCTGCATTTGTGACGACAAGTTACTATGATCAGGCACCTATTGATGAATATGGTATGTCATTTTTCTTTTTTACACATGTTTTTCGTAATTCTTATGAGTTCATGAATTCTCCAGGACTTATCAGACAACCTAAATGGGGACATCTTAAGGAGTTGCATACTGCGATAAAGAAATGTCAAGTGTCTTTACTTTCCGGAGCTGAAGGTGTTGTCTGGTTAGGCCATGAGCAACAAGTAAGAAGTAATTCACTGAACATGTCAAATCAATGAAGTACGCTAATGTTGTTCCAACGATTCAGGAATAATATAACGTAAATGTCTTGGTTTTGTAGGCCTACGTGTTTAATAAAAGATCAAACAGATGTGCGGCCTTTCTTGTCAACAACCTGGAACGGAATGCTGCCACTGTGTTCTTTCGAAATGCTTCCTATGTTTTGCCTCCCAAGTCGATCAGCATTCTACCCGATTGCAAGAACGTCATCTTTAACACAGCCAAGGCAAGGTTTAACATGAATTCTCGTCTTGGAAAAACTTCCAAGTGTAAAAATTCTGAATGGTTTTTATACATATATCAATCACTTGCTGTTGCTGATATTTCCTGTCTTCAACAGGTTAGCACACAATCCAACAAAAGAAAGATGATTAGGGGAAAAACTTTTGATGCAGCAAATATGTGGATTGAGTTTCAAGAAGCTATTCCAAACTTTGATAGCACTTCCATAAAATCACATACGTTATTGGAGCAAATGCGAACAACAAAAGATGCATCTGATTATCTTTGGTACACGTTTAGGTATAACACCAAACACATGTCAAATTCAGTTGATTTTGTCTGACTGTTGTCGTAATTACTCTTTTATATTGGCAGGTTTAGGCATGAATCATCTGACAAGCAAGCCATGCTAAGAATCAGATCCTTGGGGCATGTCTTGCTTGCATTTGTTAATGGGAAATTAGTAGGTACGGTTGAATTATATGGTTCATTTATATCAAACATATTCCTGGAAACAGAAATTAATATTTGGGATTTGAACATCTTCCAATGACTAAAAAACCGTGCACTACTACTACAGGGTCTGCCCGTGGAAGCTTTGGGAGCAGAGTATTAGATCTTGGAAGTAGCATTTCTTTGAGAAATGGAATTAACAATGTCTCCTTACTCAGCGCTATGGTTGGATTGCCGGTACTGCTACTGCAATCCCATTTCCTCCAGTCCATACAACTAGTTTTATTATGTGCTGACTCTCTGGTTATTTTCAAGTTATCTATACGATCTGCAGATAATCTGATGCTCTAATTTGCATGTCAGGTGACTAAAACTAATTGATGTTGTCTGCAGTAGCAGTAATCTTGCTTGCATTAGTTGTTATAACTTAAGCTGCATTTTTAGCTACTTGATTGTGACAAATTATTTAAAACCTTAAATACATACATGAAAGGTCCAGTTTAGAGCTTATGTACCTTAATCTTTACACAGTTGTATGAATTTTCTCACTGGTTTATTGAAGGCTTCAGGAGCATTTCTGGAGCGCCGATTTTTTGGAATAAGGGACTTGAAGATTCAAGGCATACAGCATACAGAGTTATTCAGGAAACAGTCGTGGGGATATCAGGTGCTATATTTGTTTTTTATCCAATTCTTCTATGCGTTTCTTAGTAGGCTTATCTATCAGGATCTGAACTGTGATAGTTCTATTTCCGTTTGAATAGATTCTTAAACGTCTTCTCAGGTCATTCAGCTTAACAATGACTTCCTATTGACCAATACTTGACAATCATGTTACTTACCATCTGATATAGGTAGGATTGGCGGGGGAGAGGCTGCAGATTTACAGACAAGGAAGATCTGACCAAGTTCATTGGCGTAAATTTTCCTACACTCGCACGCCACTCACATGGTACAAGGTAAAGTTTCAACCATTCGTAGGTTACTTTCACTGTCACTATAAGCTTAGCACATACAGATGAGACGTTAACCAAAATTGCCATCAAATCAAGGCCACTTTTTAGTTTGGTTGATCTTGTCTTCTCAAAGTCACATCATCTGCTTGGTTCTTGGCAGACAGTGTTTGATGCACCTGTAACAGACGCACCAATTGCTTTAAACCTTGGTTCCATGGGGAAAGGTGAAGCTTGGGTTAATGGCCAGAGCATTGGTCGGTATTGGCCTTCTTTTCGCACACCTAGTGGATCTTCCTCACAAACATGGTAAATGAAGTCACTAGTATTTTTGTCAATGAGTTTGAGTTTTATATGCTTTCAATGCATTTGATGCTAATATTAGGATATGGCCAGTTAGTAAGGAGTTCTGAAATTGCCTCCATGTATTCTCATCAGGTACCATGTACCAAAATCATTCCTTAAACCTAGAGGTAACCTATTAGTTCTGCTAGAGGAAGAAGGTGGAAATCCTCTTCAAGTTTCAGTAGACACTGCCTCAATTTCACAAGTGTGTGGTCATGTGAGTACTTCTCATCCGCCCCCGGTGTCTTCATGGACATATCACAAGCTAAGTACAATGAGCCGCTACTTGAACAACAATGGTAGGACAAGGCCTCAAGTTCAGTTAAGTTGTCCTTCAAACAGAAAGATTTCCCGGATTGAGTTTGCAAGCTATGGAACCCCACTCGGCGGTTGTGGCACTTCCTACAATCTTGGAACGTGCCACTCAAATAATTCAAAATCCGTGGTAGAAAAGGTGAGTTCTTTGACTCATATACTTCCGTTTCTAGGACATGGATGTGTAAGTGGATTCTTTCTAAGTTGTCTGCTATTAATATTATTTTCAGGAATGCTTAGGGAAGATGGATTGTTCTATTGCAGTAGACAGTAGACAATTTGGTGGTGATCCATGTCCAGCCAACCCCAAATCCTTGTTAGCTGTAGCAGAGTGCAAATGACCATAGGCATCAATTTTGGAAGGGCGTTGCCTAATATACGTTCTAATTTAGTTTTTAGAAATTTGATATTTGGTTAATGTGTATCCATTCATCAATTATTAGGCTCACGGTTTGTGGTCATTTGTCAACCATTCTTTATCACTAGATATAGGAGTAGTCTAGTTTTTCCTTTCTTAGTTTTTGAGTCATTAATTCACAAAACTATATCATTTTGTTTACTTACATAAAACTCTCTTGTTTAGTATAATTTGAGAAGTTTAGGCTTCAAACGGGGCTCGTAAAGCTCAACTTAAAATCTTTCTAATAAAAGTTAGAAATCAATCTAAATTTAGTTAATTAAAATTAATTTCGTTGACTTTAAGTCAAATTTAGACAAGATCAAGCTTAAACTTTTACTTTATCCATACTCTTAATTGGAAAAAAAATCCCTTCAATAATTTATGAAATCCACACTCATTTAGGTGGTCATGAAAATTCGACAAATATGTGATTTATCACCTTGTTAGTCACAAAAGATCGATTAAGTACCAAAAATAGACGGCATGACTGCTTTGATCTAACTTGTGTATTATGCAAGTTATTTATCGAAGATAAGAACCATCTTGTTTTCAATTTTGCATGTTCGAAAGTTATGTGGAGCCAAATACTACATAAGTTGGAAGCTTAATGTAATTATTATGATTGGAATGCAATGTTGGAGTGGATCATTCCAATTTCCAAACAACAAAAGAAGGATGGGCTGCTGTTTAAGGCAGCTTTCATAATTACAACAAACAATCTTTGGAGGGAGCAAAACAGAAGGATTTACTCTTGAGAAGAGATAAGCAAATATCAATTGGCAAAAAAAGTTATTAAAGAAATCAGAGCTCTTGCTGTAGCAAAGGAAGCAACTAATGACTTGTCAATCGCAATGAAGATAATGTGGAATTTTGTAAGCTTTTGCTACTAAATTTGACTTGTTTGTATTGTATATTTTGAGCTAATCCTTTGTAATGATGCTTTTTAGTCTTGTTCCCTAGAGGTGAACTCATTGTAATGCTGTAAATAGTTCAAATATAGCTAATGAAAATTACTTCAATTTTCAAAAAAAAAAATGAATTCGTTTTTTTTAATGGTTCATTTAACTTGAATTATTTTAAAACTCTCTTAAATTACATATACACTCTACTTTGCTCATGTTTTTCAACATATAATTGCTAAATTAATTTAATTAACTCATTTTTCATTATATCACTTTATTGAATTTGATATTTCAAATATTACTTGATGCTACTATAATAGAACTATTAATATTCCTAAAAATAAATTTATTAATATCAATATATTTTATTATCATCAAAAATATGATAAAGGTATAAAAAAGACTATAATGATTTGTTATACATTGAATGAGTTTCAATTATTTTTTTGTTTTTGTTCAATTAGCTTAAAAAGTAAAAGATAAGACTTTGAAAATTTATCCACAGCTTTAAATTTTTTATAAACTTCTTTTAATTTTTAGTTTTCTAGAGAATCCCTTTCTCGTAGACTTTGATTAAAAAATAGCGATGAAACACAAATATTAAAACATAAATTTTACATATATTTAGTTCTCTACATTGGATATTGACGAAGGTTACACTTTCATATTTCTTAGTATGAGTGTGCAAAAAGAGTTGACGGGATATAGGCTTCATGCCCATATACTTTTCCTGCATCAAAATAAAATGTTAAAAGTGAACTACAATTTATAAAAATTTCGACAGAATTTTTTATATTTTTATGATATTTATTCCCTGTTGAACAAAAAAATAACTCAACAACACAGTTATATATGACACCAAACATTTATAACATTATTATTCTTCATAATATACATATCTTCATTCCGAAATTCACACATTAAATTAAATTGAAATACATCAAAGTAAAAAAATCAGAATATAAATGTAAAGTGTAGATACTTACAAGTCTCTCTGTATGCTCGTGGTGGGTAATAGACGCTTCAGTATGTATGAGAAGACTTTCTCCCCCTGATCTTCCACGTTTGTTGGTATAATTACATTTTGAAATAGACATTACCTCGGGTGATATCCAATACTGCTGCCAACGACTTCATATTTGTTCAGAAATATAAGGTGATCATATACCAGTTTTGTGTATCGCAGCAACAAAGTCTGGATAATGTGTACGTGTTCGTCTCTCCCATACTTTATAAATGACCGCGTCAAATTTAGAATCCTAAAAAAAAATTCTGAAATAAAAGGAAAAACGTACGATAAGTATTTATAATGTAATAATATTTATCTAATAAATGTATAAAAATCAATTAAAAAGTAAAAATAACTTTTTATACCTCAAACTCCTGATAATAAATTTCCTTTAACGCCTAAGAGATATTTTTCCACATATAAACCTCAGCATCAATCTTTGCCTTGAATTTAGATGTCATATTTCTTGAACATGGTCCAAACAGAGTCAACCTAATATTAAAACAATTAATTTTATACGGTTTTAAAAATTTAAACCTATAACTTAATTATAAACATATGATGTTTCATGTATTTTCACTTACAGATTATTGGCAATTGTGATGTAAGTTTTTCCATCAGCTTCCTCAGCTTCAGGTCACCTCCTTCATCCGTCGTTTACCCCTGATATTTCTGTCAATATAAGGGTGGTGGATGGTATAGTAGTAGGTATAGAAGATGATGCCTCATCTACAAGTGTAGTAATAGCTGGAGGTACAACACCTGATTCGATGACAACTGCAGAATATAATGCTTTACCTGAAGAGTAATTGACTCCAAATCGTAGTCAGAACCTGGGTCGCATTATATCATGTTTTCTCTTTGATGGCATATTTCAACTTAAAATTCATATCTCATCCTTTGAATTAATATTTTCCATTTTCATCATTACCATTATCCTCGTTTTGATTAAATGTTTCTTGGTTGAAATTAATATCCTCAATAACTATTAGAAAATTTTTTCCTATATCTAGTTACATATCCCTTAATTCATCATCTGACCTAACACTGCCAAGTTAAGTTATATCATATTTCAAGTAATTGACCTTAGCTTCTTACCATTAAACTTGATTTTAGTTCTAAGAGGACTATACAAAAGATAACCCTTTTTCCAGACTTTACCTAATCTTCTGTGGAAATCTTTCTTTAATAATAATATGTTTAGATCATTCATTATAGTGTCAAATGTGGACAAATTGTCAAACTTAATACTTGTTAGATCCCGTATTCGGAACCCAACTACTTATACATATTCCCTCAATACGTACACATGATTCCTTATGAACTCTTATAACCCGTTACCGAATATCCAATTTCTAATCCGAAAA
>JANIPM010000231.1:13228331-13244802 GCA_027478405.1 Erythroxylum cassinoides
GAAAAGATATTTTTGAATTATCCACTTTTAGAGTAATCATCCTTTAAGTCAAGTAAGTCTCTTATAAGAAATAAAGCTCTGTCTCAAATTTTAAATAACTGCACATATAAAGATGGTTTAAATTCGCGACTTCACTTAAATCAGAAAAGCCTTTTATTAACTAACCTAGGTCCTGAACTTTCTTGCGTTTGCAAATTGATATAACAAGAATTGATTTATTTATTCGGTTCTGTGTTATCTTCATAGTTGATACCCTAAGAACGGGGCATAAATAAAGTAAAGAGAGTAAAATTTTGACTAGTCTTACCAAATCTGTGAAGTCAAAATTGATTGGCCTTGCATTCCAAATCACCAAACTAATGAACTCTATTGCTTTCGGCTCTTAAGTCCATATTTTTAAAATGAAAATATAAAATTAATACAAGTTAATTAGAAAAATCTCAAACTTTATTTAATCTTACAGTATGACTTGAACTTAAAAAAATTTGATTTAAAAATTTCAATCCAAAATAACATCATTTAGTTAAACTGGATTAAATTGAATACGTATAAGTGTTTAGGATTTCTGTTTTAAGTGATAAGTCACATTAATAACATTAACGGAAATATTAATATCGAGTTAGAATTAAAAAATTAAAAAGTTAAATATTTAATTACTACTTTTTTAAGTTTGGATTATAATTATAAAATTAAGTTAGGTTTGAGACTTTTTATAATTAACCTAATTAATATTAACATAATGAAGTTAGAAAATTTCAAACGCACCATATCAAGTATACTTACGTTGGGAGTTGAATGATGAGATCACCTCCTACCGTCAATAACCTTAAGCAGATTGAAAACATTAATTACCAATTTTGGCTTGGAGACGGTGATTTGCTTTTTTAATTAAATTATTATAAAATAATTCCAAATCTAAGTATAGAATTCTAAGAGATGTCTCAAAATAGAGTCCAAATCTTCTGTCCAGTTTTATGGTGTCATATTATGTCCAATGAATCTCAGCCATTTATTTATGTAAGTATCGTGTAGGTCCTACATAAATAAACGTGGATCTCGTAGAAATAAATGGCTGAAATTCACTTGATACAATAAGAAATTATAAAATTAAACAAAGAATCATTCCTCTCAAAATAGCCCAACATATCCTGTTCACAAGACTCTTTTATTGCTTCAACACTTACCTTCTAAGACTTGTCTCAATTTCATCAATTATGTATTTAAGTGAAAAAAAAACATTATTTAGTTTTAGTCACGACGTATTTTAGTAAGATTTTAATTTTAAAAAAATATCTTTAAATTATTGACATTTAGACTGATCTCTGTTAGCTCCTCCGTATCATGGAGCATATAGGCACTCAATTATGTATAAAATAAAAATCCTGAGATCAACATACTAAGTCATGAATGGGTCACTCTCGAGTTGTTCAAATAGTAAGGAGTAAGACACATTCTGTGTCAAATTTGGACTATTTGCATGGGACTTTTCAAAGGACTTGGTCTTTGGTCTTCTCTTCACAACCTCAACACTTAATTACCAGCCAACTAGACCAATCATTACCTTTATGCTTTGCTCTCCTGGTGACAAAACCACCATGAAATTTCCATATCTCATCATCTTCTTCCATGGATTTTCTGTTGTATAGAGCCCCTCCTCTCCTCTCGATTATATTCATTTTCTGGGTTCCAGTCACTTACTCGCTATCAACAGTCTCCATTTCCAAGACTCCTACTCAGACTCTGGTATGTGCTCTAGTGCAAGATGGGAATAGCCAACAATCATCTCTAACTTGTTCCAGCTTTCCTGTCGGAATTCGAGTGCCTGTCAATCCTAATATTTCGTTTTCTGGGATAGTATCCGGAGATGGATTCGTGTGCGCTTTGACTTCTTTCCGTTCCCACTCCATTTCATCTATGGTTTGCTGGAGATTCTCTACCAACGGTACTGGTATGTACCACAAACGAATTTATGAGGGCCCTGCGATAAGGGAACTCAAGGCCGGTAATCGTCATATCTGTGGACTTGTCAATGAAAATAATCGTCTTCGGTGCTGGCAATGGAATGATCTCGAAACTAGCACAGCTCCAGCCTACTCAAGCATCGCAGTTGGTGACGAATTCGTTTGCGGGTTGGCAGGGGGTGGGGTTGTTAAGTGCTTGGGGAATGCTACTAACATCGCTGCTCAATCTCCGAGTGGTACCTATAACTCGATTGCGGCTGGGTCTAGACATGCTTGTGCTCTGACTTTTGATAACGAAATGGAATGCTGGGGAGAGATGGTCGGCGAAAACCGGCAGGCAAATTCAGGTCCATGGCGTTGGGAGAGAATCGTAGCTGCGCGTTGCGAGCGAATGAAACAGTAGTCTGTTGGGGAGAAAATGATTTCAGTTTGCCGCAAAGTCTGGAAGAGACTTATTTTGTAAGCATTGAAGCAAAGAGAGACATTTTCTGCGGAGTGGTGAAACGTAACTTTTCGTTGTATTGTTGGGGCAATGAAAATTTGGAGTCGAGATTAAGGGTGTTTGATTCAGTAATGCCAGGCTCGTGCAGCAGTTCTTGTCCTTGTGGACCATTAGCACAGAGTGGCACATTTTGCCCCGAGGGATATAGCATATGCGAGCTTTGTTGGCACGACATGAGTGTTAAGCCTGTTAACGAAACATCAACACAATCGCTGCCGCCATTGTCAAAGCCTCGAAGTCAATGGAGACGAGAGATGATAGCTCTCGTAGTGGTGGGGTGCGTGGGAACATTGACTTTGTCGCTAGTCACCACATTCTTTGTTTTCAGATACTACAAGTGTAGAGGCTGCAGAGTCCACGATTCAGGTCGCCTCAATGAAACTGGACTTCCAGTCCAACAAGGCCTAAATCGACCACAGAAGCCGCAACCTGAGCAAGCACCAGCGGCGCTTGAGAAGCGACTGAGCCGGTTAGCTAGTATTGGAAATGCAGGTCAATTAACGGAGTTCTCTTTACAGTTACTCCAAAAAGCTACCAACAATTTCTCTGAAGATCGCAGAATTGGAATAGGAAGCTTCGGATCAGTCTATCTAGGCCTATTAGGAGACGGTCGCCAAGTTGCAATCAAACGAGCTGAAGTATCAAGAACATATTCGTGCGCAAGAGGAAACAAGCGACAGGAAGACAAAGACAGCGCATTTGTCCACGAGCTCCAATCCTTATCTCGCCTAAACCACAAAAACCTCATACGTCTACTAGGGTTCTATGAAGATAGCAAAGAGCGTATCTTAGTCTACGAGTACATGCACAACGGCACCCTCCACGACTATCTCCACGATCTCCAGAACCCGCCCTTATTGTCATGGCCTGCACGAATCAAGCTAGCTCTAGATGCGGCAAGAGGCGTTGAGTACCTTCATGAATATGCAGTGCCACCCATCATCCACCGCGACATAAAGTCATCAAACATCTTGATAGACTCACAATGGACGGCCAAAGTATCCGACTTCGGCCTCTCTCTGATGAGTCCGCCCGACGACGAGTC
Organism: Erythroxylum cassinoides; assembly: GCA_027478405.1. Taxonomy (NCBI): domain Eukaryota; kingdom Viridiplantae; phylum Streptophyta; class Magnoliopsida; order Malpighiales; family Erythroxylaceae; genus Erythroxylum; species Erythroxylum cassinoides. The sequence goes on from JANIPM010000231.1 coordinate 13,231,840, forward strand.
CGCACTCTCGCTCATGCCGGCAGGCACCTTAGGATACATGGACCCGGAGTATTGCAGACTCCAACAGTTGACCACTAAGAGCGATGTGTACAGTTTTGGGGTGGTACTGTTGGAGTTGATATCTGGGTACAAGGCCATTCACCGAAACGAGAACGAAGTTCCTAGAAACGTGGTGGAGTTTGCGGTCCCTTACATTGTGAAAGACGAAATAGACAGAGTTTTAGACCCGAGAGCACCGCCGCCAACGCCTTTGGAGATAGAAGCTGTGGGGTATATAGGGTACCTAGCGGCGGATTGTGTGACGTTTGATGGCAGAGAGAGGCCGTCGATGACGGAGGTTGTACATAGGTTAGAGAGAGCGTTGGCTGCATGTTTGGTCCGTCCAATGTCGTTGTCGCGTTCCAGCAGTGGGTCTGGGTCTTCCACCTAATCCCTCCTAGAAATGGAATTGGCCAACTTATTCATTTTTTTTTCTATTTTCATGTGAAGGGGTCATATCTGTATGTCTGATGAATTGTTTAAAGATGAAAAGCATTAGAGTCAACTGCCAATACTTAACTCCATGACATCTGCTCTGCGATTGCTTAGGAATAGGATAAATGGTTGTTGTAAGTTCTAAGTAACCGATAACGAAACGGTCCAAGAGTAAGCAGCGACCTGTTTTTTCGGCTGACTTGTTATCGAGTTAGACATAGTTGTAATAAAATCTACATTTACAATAAAATTTGTAATTTTAGTTCAATTTTTAAAAAATAATATTAAAATATTCTAATTTTAATTTATTATAAAAGTAAATTTATTAACAAAAAAAATTTAAAATTAAACTATTTTTACAATAAATTAAAAATTAAAATATTTTAACAACATATTTAAAGTTTGAATTGGTATTACAAAATTGAGTAACAGTTTATTATTCAAGCACGATTTTAAAAAAATTGCAACAAATTTTGTAATTTTAGTTTAAATTTTAGAAAATATTAATAAAATATTCTAGCTTTTAATTTATTATAAAGATAAATTGTATTATAAAATTAAACTATTTTTATAATAAATTAAAAGCTAAAATATTTTAATGTTATTTATAAAATTGAGTAAATTTAAATCTTTTTTACAATTAACCCTTTATTATTCAAGCATGATATTTGTCTTTCTTAAGAGGTTAGATTATATATATACATTTATATATATTATTAAGGTGAATGGCAAAAATGAGATTATTTAGTTAATTATATTAAAATAATATATTTTTGTTATTTATACTAAAATGACATAACTTCAAGTCGTAATGGATTCATTGGAGAACAATCCAGTGAAGACGAAGAAAAAAAAATTGTTACTTCAATTGACTGCCAATATTGTTATATAGATAGCAAAAAAGCTCGAATTTAATCCAAATTTTGAAATTAATAAATCAAATTTGAATTTAGATATTCAAGTTTGACAATTTTATTTGGTCGGGTCGGCCGTGTTAGGCCCGAACTCAGTCAAAACGACCCGTGGGTCGATCGGTCCACTCTTCAGAGACTAACCTCATACCTAATGGCTATGTCAAGCCCAGGCCCAGTCCACGTTCTCCTCAGCCCGTCCGCTTGTAAGAGAGTCTCATGCAGACGTGAACTCGTAAACCTAGCACATGCACTATATATGGTATTATTCTATCATAACGAAGGTACAAAAATCATAACCGGGTTTTCTCTGCATTCAGCAGTCACACCTTCATCAAAAGACTGACTTGAGCGTCGGAGGGGCTAATCGGGACATAACCCCCGACGTGCCTTCTTTGTTTTGCAGGGATCTCACCGTCGGAATCACAGCAGAAAGCAGTCAACTCATGGATCCAAACGGCAACGCACCGTTCTGTCAGAATCCGGCAGAACCATTATTAAATCCAACCAATCATAAAAAGTTTAGTTAAATTAACATAGTAAATTATATTTAATTAGATTCCAATAAGTTAAAACCCTAATCATCATTACAAATAAAGAAAATATTTTCAACATCTAATTGTATTACAGAGGATTTTCCAATATCTTAAACTAATTTGATACCTTTATATTTAGTAAGTTCAAAATAGAAACACTTGCCATTAATGAAGTATATTCATAATTTTATTTAATGTTTATAAAATTATACGTGTTGAAATCACTATAAAGGCTAAAAGTATGGTCAATTTTCAAAACTATATCAATTTTGAGGGCTTATCTCAAGTTTTTATCATGTTTGATACAACTACAGATAACCAGCCAATGGTATCATTTCCAATTGGACATGTTCCCTCTCCAGGTTGCATAGAAATTGATGTTGAAAGCAGTTAGCTACTCCAAGAGACTTTTTGTGATTTTATTTGTTTCATTCAATTTTCATGGAGGAAATGATGGTCTGAACTTGGCGGCCAGATGTTAAATACCCTGCAGATAAGAGTTGGCGTTGACGCGTATGTATCTCACACGTAGGTGATGCAGCAACCATAACCTCAACCTACATTTAATTCAAGATTGGACTGCAATGAATGACCGTATCCATCTAAAAGGCCACCACTCAAAGCAGTGGAGATGGGACCAATTCTTCTATTCCTTTTATCCAAGACCAACCCTACGCCATCCCAGCACAGCCACAAATTTCACCAGGTCCAGCAAAATTTGTGCTCAGGTAGTAAGGGAACAGATTGGTCTTGGATAAAAGGAACAGACGATCTTCACTCGTGGAGATGAACTTAAGAATTGATTGCACGAGTTATTTCTGCAGACAGAGACAAATTCAAGAAAAAACAATTCTTTTGCTATGGCTTTGATATATATGTCTCTTCACATGGCAATCAACTCAAATTTTCCTTGATTCTCATTAAGAACAGGGATTTCCAATAGCAACTGTTCTTGATAAATGCAAGTATGTAATATAGGCCAAGGAGGCAATAGATGAGACCGCTTGTTAGATTTTCAACATGTAATGTTATGTGTCTAATAATAATACACATACTAAACAACCTCTTTATCCGTTAGGAAAAGAGAAAAAAGTTGGAATAAGACTTCATATTATTGAATTTTTGCAGACCTGCATTTTAGAAGAACTTTCACTAAGTCCTCGTTTTTTTTTTATATATGAAAAAAAAGTTACAACCAGTCACCAGATTACCTTTCTTAACTTTCCATCTTCTATATCTGTGCAGCCAAAGACACCTCTTCCCTAGACTTGAGCAATTTTGTGAAAGCGTCGTCGATTTGGGCAAATACTTCCTCTATTTCAACATTTCCATTGACCTGCAATCAATAGGAGTAGTCCTCAAATTTATGACAAGGAAAGAGGAATCTGTCAAGTAATGAAGAAGGAACCTTTAGTGCCAACAACCACCCCTCCTGCTAGCAGACAATGCATACACGTACACATTTAATCTTAAAGCATTTGTAAAGGTAATAGCTTTATATATTATGTTCAGGGAACTTATTACAGATTTGGTGGATATTGTTTCTGACTACAATGCTAATTGATCAGTCAGCTTCATTGGCGTCAAAGTATAAGCAGAACCAAAAGGACAAATAACATTAGGGAATGAAGAAAAACACAAAAGTCCATCAAATTTGACACTTTTTACTTAGTTAGGTGTACTACTTGTTCTAGATTGACCAATTAAAGAATATGAAAAGAACATATAGAACAAGAAAAATACTTGATTATATCAGTTTGTTGACACTTATATTCTACAAACAATGATCACTGGTATTTACTGTTGAGAAGCTATGTTTTTTGTTAATTAAATCTACTCTTGACATTTTGTGCCTTATGATTACCACAGATGAGCATCTATCTCATCAGATCCTTTCCATCTGCACTCTGGTAAAACGTCAACATAACACCTTCAATCAGGGGGAATATCAGCCGAAAATGGTCCAATAGCTAAAATCAATCACTAACTACCAGAGGCTTCCTATTGATCAACTAATAGTGTAACTCTCCACTCATTGTTAAAGGTAATTCCCACATTACCCATAGCCCTGCAACTAGTTATTCTAATCAGGCCTAAATAGCCCAGAGTATGAACCTCTGCATAGTTCAGGAGTAATCAAATTCAAAATTTGATATCTTTCTTGGGTTAATCTTATATGAGCCAAGGGAACTGTGAAAATGGAAGGTCCATCTATTTGGCAACAGGTGTTTTCCAAACTCACCTACCCATATCTCATCATGTAGCTATATTGGAGCATTTACTAGTAGCATCACCATCAACTAAATCTAGCCTCATACTGAGAAGCTTAAGTTTTCCACAAAATATCAAGTTTGACATTACCTATACAAGAGAGATAGATAGTCTGTGTGTGTGTGTGTGTGTGTGTGTGTGTGTGTGAGAGAGAGAGAGAGAGAGAGAGGAGGTAGAAAATATCCCATGCCTTGAATGTAACATCTTCATACAAAGAAAGTACCGCTTCCACATTCTGATGATGAGTTCGTAACCGCAACTTCACCTGTAAATCACCATTTTAAGGAGGAAACAATACTATCAATTTAACTGCAGTAAACAAATTCCATGGGATTAGAAATTCAAGAGATAAAGTCCTATAAGGTCAAAACATATAAAGCTTGTTTTAGAATGTGCCTTCTCTTCAGTATCATCAAAACGTTGTGTAAGCCTGGCAGCAATTTCTTCAGTCTCAGGTGGAGAATACTTCAAGTGGTATATCTTCCCAGTGACAGGATCTAATCTACGGCCAACCACCCTCTCAACAAGAATCTCTTCATCGACCTGAAGAAGAAAGTGCAAAATTTCAAGCAATTAGCTGGAGATATTGCTGTTTCTTAACTTCTGATTATATATTCTAGTGATGAAAAATCCTAACGAAAAAATGGAGAAAGAACATCACTAAAACATATTGTTACATCCTTTTTCTCCTTTTTACCTTCTTCTTTTAATATTTTCTTTTCTCTTCAATGTCAATGATTGAATCAAACTATCCAAAGCTGTGCTATTTTATACTGTCAACTTAGATAACTAAAGTAGAGTACCATATTTAGTTCATATCAAAAAACAAGAAGTAGCAACCATGAACGGATAATTATAAATTGAATTCACAATGAATCCTCACTTCTAGTAAAATAAAAAGATCAGGCCGGAAACCAAATTTTTCAAGAGCAGTTGCTTGTGAAGAGCTCCTAGGATATCCATCCAAAAGCCAGCCTTTTTCCTGAGAATCTGGCTGCGAAAGACGATCCTTCACCATCTGCAGAACAGAAATTTAAGAGACCAACAAGATGAGATTGTTTAAAAGAAAAAGTGAGATATTTTCTATTGTACAAAAATTGATAGAATTTTATCATTTATATACCATGACAACTATTTCATTGGGAACCAACTGTCCTTTCTCCATGTGTTCTTTTGCTCGGTTTCCATTTTCACTCCCTGAAGCAATTTCTGCTCTCAATAGGTCTCCAGCAGCAACATGCACCAAGTCATACTGCATTTATGAGGTCTTTGATTAAATATGTTTTTCTCAATGGATAATTTCAAATGAGATACATGCAGCAAGTCTTCTTGCCTGTATTAGGTATGTACTAATCATTTGCAAAAATACAAGTTATCCAATCAATAGCCAAATTTTCAATTCAATGAGTATAAAAACCAAGGGTATGGCCCTATTGCTTTAACAATTTATGCTCATCTCAAGATTTAACCCAGCATCACTTAAATTTAGATGATGCAAGATTGTGTCTGAATTTAGTTCCTTTTTCCCTTCCATTTTGAAAATCACCCCCAATATCCCATATATGAATCTCCTACTCTCCAAACAGACTATTAGTAATCAAGGATAATCAGAATCTGCCAACCAAAACAACAAACAGTTCGTGACAGACTAAAGGAAATAAACATCTTATGACAAGGAATATGCGAAACTAAGTTCAAGCATTTAGAACTTTAAAAAACAAAAAGCACAAAAGCAGCTAATTTGTTTATATACCACGTTAGCTGGAAAAGGGACCAGAAACATTAGCTCCACTATGAAAAAGGAACTTTTTGTCTCACAACACAAAGTAAAAGGAATTGATTAAAGAACGAGAATAGAAATTAGGTAAAAAAGACTTACTTTCTTAGTGATGAGCTCACACTGAGTACCTTTACCAGAAGCAGGAGCTCCTGATATCATTATCTTCAAGGGTTCCGGCTTAGCTGCTGCCATCACCTGCACATTTTCAATAGAAACCACCACTTCATCAGAAACACTCCTCCATATTTCTCAAATAGCAACACTTAAAAACACATCAACAGCAAACAAGTATACACGTATCCGTCCATGAATCAAAATTAAAACGATCTAAACCAAAACAGAAAAATGCAAATTGGGATAATTCCAGAATTACCCGACGGGAAGTCCTGTAATTGGATGCTGAAAGAGACAAGAACCGGGTCTGACGAGAACGTGAAGAGTAAGAATAAGAATTTCTGAACAAAAAAGGAAATGACAAATGGGTTGAGTTGGATGATGATGAAGACGAAGAGGGCATTTGGTGTATGCCTTGACGGTTCCCATTGCTTCTCACACCAAAATTCACGCTACTGAGCGAACTTGTCGCCATTGTTCTCCTCTCTGAAACTCACTCAATTTGAGGGAAAAGGAGAACAGCAGAGAGATAAAGAGAAACCGAGAGTCGGAGGTGGTTTTGTTCTCCGAAGGTGGCCTGTTAGTTGCGGAAGAAGACGGCTACGAACGCAGCCTCTCTGTGGAACCCACTCCGCCCCTCAACTTAGAACACTGCTTTTTTATATAAATTTGCTTCACTGTTTTACGTTGAAACATTGTCCTATTGTTGTTTAATTATTTCAATTTATGTTTTTGACTAAGAGCTCTGAGTTGATTTGACTTCAAATGTTGAGTTATTTCGTTTTTTATTTCACGTATTTAAATAATAAAGAGTAACACATCACATGTTCAGCATTTCTTTTACCAATAGTAAAATTAAGAATATTTTAGAATCTATTATTAATTGCATCTTTCTTGGTAAGAATTGCATCTTCTTATTAAGATAACTCTATATGCTAAACTTTTTATAATTTTTTATTTTACTATTCAAATAAAAATTTTGATTATGTTAAATTTTGTTATTTATGTGAATGACAAAACTAGATATCTAGACATCTATGTGTAAATATTATGGACATCTAAGCATTTAGATACTTTTGGTATTTGATGATTTTAGGCTTTGGGTCATCAACAATAGTGGAAATGCTTGCAACAAGAGGAAAGATTATCATTTAGGAAGGAAAGGAGCTTAAAATATCTGACAGTTCAAAGTGAGATATGATGCATGAGCATTAAGCATTTTGAATTTCCCAAAAGTTCAGGGACATGTCATGTGCAACATTATCATTTAGGAAGGAAAGGAGCTTAAAATATCTGAAGAAAAGTTGGGTAAGTTCAAGGTAATTAGTGACAGTAACATATGTGTTGAACTTGTAGGAAACATTATGTTTACTTTGGTTTACTTACTGTCATATCCCTTACAAATAATATGTTTACTTTGTGTTCAAGTAATTTCTTTAATTGTTCTTGGAAGATAAGGCAAGATTCAGTTAGAATCAGATTAGGAAAGCAACAAGCTGATGTTTCCATATTTGAGAAGAGTTTTTTTTTTAACCTTTTGGAGTTATGCTATGAGAAGCTTTCAGGGATAGATTGATTTTCAGCCCATATAAGGTATGCAACAACTTCTCTGTCAGATATGAGGAAAATTGTATATTATTAGACATTTTTAAATTTCACATTTTAGCAACACTTTCATTGGATGTTGTTGTCATTGTTGTTATATAAAGCATGCAACAAGGCTGAATTTATTTAAAAAAAACCATGATTAAGTATTTACATAAAGCAAGAGCTTTCTCTTTCAATTATGTGTGAGTTAAATTTTATCTTTATGACATTAAGTTTTGATATTTCTGTGTGACTAGGTTTAGGAATGACAATTAGCTAGCCCTTAGGCCTAAATTCAGATATTTTTAATGGGTCGATTTATAAGCCAAATCAGGCTTAGACCAATCCAAGACTCAACTTTTCTTAGCAAAACGAGAAGATTTAAGTCTCGGGTAAGCCTAGGCCTAAGCAACCCAAACCCAAATTCAATTAAAACAAAGACATTCTTTATACTTTTATCTTTAAAAAAATTAAATAGTGAAATCGGCACATAGGTCGGCCCATTGCCATCCTTAACTAGGTCTAAGCTTAAGATATTCAATTTCATGTCATTTTAAAATTGAGTTTCATTAATTCATAAAACCATTAAAAAAATCTTTCTTTGTTTTCAATTCATTTAGGCATTAAGATATTTCTACTAGAGACTTGTTTTGTTGGGTTGATCATTATAATGAAAATTTAATGTTTAACATTCACCTAAGATTATCTATGTCACAATTGATTCAACACCTTCAAATCCTAATATTCATGTTATAAACAAAAGAAATAAATTACTAACCTTGATCCATACTCAATATGTGTAATCCTTTTCTGATCGCAAACGCTTTCTCTACACAGACGCTTTATCCACTCTCGCCTTCTTCCTTTTCTTCATTCTTTTCAATGTTGCATGAATATATATCTCTTTGATATCTATAAACGTCACTTGATTGAAGGGAAATGGAAAGGTTTTTATTAATTAACCTTAATGATTCTAATTTCATTTACAAGCCCAATAACCATTATTTTAGGCCCACTTCATATTAGAATCAAATAAAGCAATATGGGCCACACTTATGATTATTAAATTAATCTAACAATATCCCATTTGGTTCATGTTATGACTTGATGATCCACTAACATAAGTGTGCATTATATATTGAATCTATGAAGCCATCAAACTTGAATGAATTGAAATAATGAGATCATGACGATCACAAGTCATCTAACAACATGATTATTTCCATGTATCACACAATTATCTCAACTCAAAATAAATGTAATTAAGAAACACTGTAATTTTCAACCTTAATGTTTTCTCAAAATATAATTGGTCATCACAATAAAACAATGCGTGTACACAACATAATGTGACAACTACAAATAAGCTAAAACATAGCATTAATTGAATTCATAAGTGTCAAAACAATAATAGCAAATATCCAAACATATGTACATACATAACATGATCTCATGCTAACAAGGACTTATTTATAATGCCCATCCTTTTAATATGGACAGTAAATATTTTAGGTAGTAATCCTTTAGTTAAAGGATCCATTATCATTAGCTTAGTTTCAATATGCCCAATTGATACTTTATGTTTTTGCACTTCTTCCTTGATTGAAAAGTATTTCAAATCCATGTGTTTATCTACCTTAGAATACTTGTCATTTTTTGAGAAGAAGACAGCTGCAAAATTATCACAATGAATTCTTAGCAGTCTAACTATACTGTCGACAATACCTAGAACTAAGACAAAGTTCCGCAACTACAATGCTTGAATAGTGGCTTCAAAGCATGCCACAATTTTGACCTGCATAATGGAAGTAAAAATGGCAGACTGTTTACCACTCTTCCAAGAAATTGTCCCTCTTGCTAGTTGAAATAGATAACTGAAAGTATATTTCCTTAAGTCTACACATCCAACATAGCTTGAATCTAAACAACCGATCACTTCTAAGTGATCTGACTTCCTGTATGTGAGCATGTACTCCTTGATGCCTTGTAAATACCTAAGAACTTTCTTTGCAACTTTCTAGTGGTCCAATAAGAGATTACTTTGATATCATCCTAACATTCCAATAGAAAAAATGATATCTAGCCGAGTACAAGTCTGAATATATATCAGACTCCCAACTACAGATGCGTAGAGCATAAATTTCATTCCCGTCCAAATCATTTTTAGGACATTGCATTTCACTAAATTTATTCCCTTTCTGAATTGGAACTACCCCCATTGAAAATTTTTTCATCTTAAATCTCTCTAATACTTTACTGATATATCCTTTATGAGACAACCCTAACAATCCTTGTGTCCTGTCACGAAATATTTTTATTCTAATCATATAGGATTTCTCACTCATATCTTTCATTTCAAAGTTATTAAAGAGAAATTTCTTTACATCATATCACAAGCTTAAATCATGAGCAGCCAAAAGAATATCGCAACATACAGTACCAAAATAATGAACTCTCTCATTAACCTTCATATAGATACACCCATCAACAATGTTCTCTACAAAACCATAAGAGATAATGGTATCATTGAACATAAGATACTACTGTCGTGAAACTTGTTTCAATCCATATATTAACTTCTTTAATTTACACACCATATTTTCCTTTTTTGTAGTCACAAAACCTTCCGGTTGGTCTATATAAACTTCTTCCACCCATTTGGTGAAGCTCTAAATAATAATGAGCTACCAATGTCATAACAATTCTTAAAGAGTCCTTCTTTGAAACTGGAGAGAATGTTTCTTTAAAGTCAATGTCATCCTTTTGAGTATAACCCATGGATACAAGTCTAACTTTGTACCTTCCAACATTACCTTTAGAGTCCCTTTTCGTTTTAAAGACCTATTTATAGCCCACTTGCTTTGAGCCTTTAGGTAACTCAACCAATTCCCAGACTTGATTATCAACCATAGATTTTAACTCTTCTTTCATAGCATTAAGCCACTTTTCATAATTATCACATTTTATTGCTTCTTTAAATGAAACTGGATCCTTATCAATGCTCAAATCACATTCTTGTTCAAGTGAATACACCACTTAGTCATCTGATGTAGTTTGTCTTTTCTTCCTTATAGACCTTCGCAATACTATTTCTTGTGGTATCACTTGATCATTTGTGACTTACACATTATTTTCTGGTTCATTATTGCCATTCTCTTCTTGTGAGTTTGGAATATTAACTTGTTGTTCTAATATGTTGCGTGACTGTAATACAACAAGAGGAATAACAACCTGAGAAGAGACACTAAGTGAAGGATTTTATACCTAAATCTCTTGAATATCCACCTTTCATGGTTCCCCACTCTCTCTGATTTGTCCATTTTCAATAAACCTAGCATTATCAGACTCAACGATTCTTGTATCATGGTCAGGACAATAAAATTTGTACCCTTTGGACTTTTCTGGATAACTGATGAAGTAACCACTAATGGTTCTTATATCAAGTTTCCTTTCATAAGGAGTATAAATTCTTATTTCGGTTGGGCAACCTCAAACATGCAAATACCTCAAACTAGGTTTCCTATTTATCCACAATTTATAAGGTGTCACAAGAATTGCTTTACTAGGAACCCTATTAAGTAGATATGTAGATGTCTTTAATGCATACATCCATAAAGATAAAGGTACATTCGTATAACTTAACATACTCCTAACAATATCTATAAGAGTACAGCTATGCCTTTTAGCTACACCATTATATTGTGATGTACCAGGCATTGTATATTATGCACAAATGCCCCGACTTTGAAGAAATTTTGTAAATGGACTTGGACACTCTCCATTCTCATCATATTTACCATAATATTCAACTCCTTTATCGACTTTCACCTCTCTATTTAACTACCTTTCTATCTCATTAATGACACCTCCAGAATGTCCACGGATTGAGACTTTTTATGTAGTAAATAGAGATAACAATAACGTGAATAATCATTAATAAATGTGATAAAATACTTTTCACTACCCCAAGATGGAACATGAAATGGACCACATATATCAGTATGTTTTTTTTAGAATTTAAAAAAATCATTAAAGAGAAATAAAATAGTGTATATCTTTGGAGAGGGCCTCTCCCATGTGAGATAAAACAACTAGGAACACTAAGCACACAGTAGAACAAACTGCGATGTTCAAAGAACTAAATGGGAATTTATGCGATGTTGTTTAGTAATTAGGGTCAAACGACTCTCTCCTTTCCCGAAGCTTCAGACAATTACTCAATTGGGGAGCAGGAGGATGACGCTTTGGAGGTGCGACATAGTGGAGACGATGCGATGGCTTCTATTACTTGTCTCTCTGCACAAAGGAAGATCTTATCTCAGGTATACATAATTAAATCAATAATGACTTTAGCTTTAAAGATTATGTGAATCTCCAAAGATTAATAAACTACGTATTAATATCAGGAGACTGGAGGGGACAACAATGAACCTTCATACAAGACTCGACTAGAGAGGTGGTAGATCTAAAGGAGGCACGCCAAATACATTTTGATACCTACAGGTGAGTCAGGTTCCTTCCAATCTTCAATAGTCTCCTTCTTTCATGAGTAGGTGAATTCAAGAATCTGCTTGAAACTCAAAAATAGCTATGCATGAGAAACTTTTTTCTTTTCTGTAACTTAGATTGCATAAAACCCCTTATAGAATACCATGATCTATGAATAAACATAGAGGACTATATTCTCCATAAGAGAGCCAGTCCTTTGCTACAATGTAGATCCAACTGATTTGTAATCAGTTCCCTAATGTTAGTGATAGAGAGTTCTATAAGAGAGAGTAAAGAGTTAGATCTCTCTTTAAATCTCCTATTATTTCTCTCATTCCAAATTGTTTGAAGATAAGTAGCAACAATGAACATAAGAATATCACTATCATATTTAGAGATATGCAATTGAGATACCTCCATTAAGATATCAGTGAGGCTACAATAATTAGTACCAGGGCTACATAGACTAGAAATACTAGCCCAAACCTCCTTAGAGAAGCCACACTAAAAGAAGAGATGATCCCTAGTCTCATCCTCTAGGTGGCAAAGAATACAAATCGTATAACAAGATAGGAATTTCAATCTATCCATAGTGCTGGGCATGTTCAACATAGCTAGCCAAAGGAGAAAACTTGCATTTGGTCTAAGAATCTTGCTCCAAATCAGGAAACATCATCCTACTCTTGTAATTGTCCCATCCCTTTTCTTTTTAGCTTCCCTAATACTAATTTCTGATATAGGTATCCCATCCCATAAGTATAAATCATTCTCCCCGAGGCTTCTATATTGAGGAATGGGCAAA
>JANIPM010000231.1:13254646-13272715 GCA_027478405.1 Erythroxylum cassinoides
CATTATCTAAATTTGATATTGGATTAACAAGAATTGATTTAATTATATATATAATTAATAATATTTTGGTTTAGTTTAACAAATTTATCCATCACAATTTACATTTGTTAAATTTTAAATAGATATTTTATATCAAACCAAAATATAATTAATTATATATAAAACTAAATTAACTCTAGTTTATCTAATATCCGATTCAAACAATGCTTCTTATATTTGACATAATTTTTTTTATGCAAACTCCGATTGCAATGACTCAAGATACTATAAAAAGTTTAGTAACTTCTTTAAAACTTAAAATCTTTTTAAAAAGTTACAACACAATTTGGACATGTTAGTATCCTAGGGTGTGTCCTTTATAGAGTTGTTTATTTAATTAACTTACTTTGAGACACGACCATATTCTCCATCACATTTTTTATATTTTTGCAAAAAGCTCAAAATAAAAAAGTGTTAGAGATCTTAAACTTTCAATAGAATCTTGAACTATCTTAATCAGAGTTTGGATGAGAAAATTGATCGGAAATTAAGACGGAATCCAATCCCGACAACAACAGAATAATTACGAAACTTTTTCACAAATTGGTTTCTTGAAAATCAAAATCAATTTAATTCTATCAAAATGATTCGAAAATTAAGATCAATTTAATTCTATAAAATGATTAACACATAAATCATAATAAAGCGTGAATCTAAATTCATATCTTATTTTGAAGCTTAATCTTTATCTTGTCGTATCCCTCGAATCATTTTGAAATTTATCAATCTCAACTACCATAACTGCATAAATGTCCGGTCTCTAACATAATCCACATAATAGGTTGAGAAAACTTTGTTACTCTTACAAAGAGGGTTAAACATGTGGATGCTTATTACAAACAAGAAGTATTTATAACAAGCGTCCACACGTTTGTTTAAATATTTTCATATTTTAGCCTGTGAGATTGACTACTTCCTTCATAAGAAAAAACATAATATGTGTTATTTTTTTATGTTCTATTAATGTCTAGTCTTAATAGAACAATTATTAAGAACAATTTAGAGATAACACATAAATGCAATATGAATCTTATAATTATAATCTTATTATAATTTCGTTTGCAATATATAATTATCCTATAGACTTTATCATGTACATCTAAACATGTATAAGATAAAAAATGTCTTTAAATAATTATCATTAAACTATAATCAAAGCGATTGGTTGTAGGACATAAACAAACAAAAATTATCCCTAATTTAAGAAACATCGTCTAAATTTGATATTAAATTAATTAGACTTTAATTTAAATTTGTATATAGTTAATAATATTTTAGTTTAATTTAATACACATATCTATTATCATTTAAATTTATTAATTTTTAAATACATATTTTATATCAAACCAAAATATTGTTAATTATATATAAAACTAAATTAAGTTTAACTTGTTTAGTATTCAATTTAAAGTTTAAACAATGTTTCTTAATTTTGGTATAATTTTCTTATCCAAACTCTAACTGAAATGATTTAAGATGCTATGAAAGATTTTCTCTAAAACTTATGTGAGTTGAATTTTTTAAAATGAAGAACAACACCTAGAACACTTTAATTAATATTATTTTAATTAAATTACATACACCATATTATATCGCCTAATAGTGAAATTTAGAAAATGACAAAAAAACAATTTGTTATAAATTATTTGACATATTTATCTTTACTTTAGAAATTACTATTTCTCACCACTTCTTGACTCATTTTAATTGTTAATCTTTATATTAAAAATTTTAAATTACTCTCTTATTCATAAAATTAATTATATCATTTATTATTATTATTTTGTCTTAATTAACATGCATCAATCATTCACAGCAAAGCATTTTCCCTCCTAGGAAGGGCTTCACCCATCTCATGTACTGTTCTTTTCTTCTTTTCATAGAACAGGGACAAGAAAGCGTCTTAAATAGAATAGTTTTCCTTTTCGATGCAAAATATGAAGTATCACATAACTACTTGTTTCTGCTATCTTTTTCGGCTTATCAAACCCGCACGAAACTTCAAAGTGTGTCCCCATTTGCCACACTTTTTTATGGCTTCAATCACCAACCAAGTTGAGATCTGAGTCTCACAGGAGCATCCTACACGATAGCATTGCCTTTAAGTAAACGGGCAAGGGCATAATATTATAATCGTCTTTAGTGGCCTTTGAAAGTAGTGGGATGGGACTTGAAACCAACTGCAATGATGCACTATCGCTGCTACTTTCTTTGAAAGTCGTGGGATGGGAGTTGAAACCAACTGCAGTGATGCACTATGGCTGCTATTTTCTTAGGAAGACATTGATTATTCGTACAGTCACGAGAATACCACTGCGCTATTTGGGTATTCAGAGATTTTCCAATCTTACCTCCCCTTCGATTCCCAGGTTATTTCCAATCTCACTTCACTTTTCCTTCTCAAAAAGATATGTTTTTTCTTTGTTTATTGTCTTTATTTTCCGTGTTTCATTGACTGATATATTAATTTTGCCTCACAAGTTTAGATTTTACAGCTTAATCTTGCAAGAAACTGTTTGAGTTCAATGTTGCTTTTAGTTACTGGGTTGGGTTTATTCCAAAAGTTTACTTCCCTATATTATATTTCATGTGTTCTTTCCCTTTTTCTTGCACATTTGTACTTTTTTCGTTTTCAAAACGCGGGTTGATTCTACGTTAATCTTTACTACATTACTGCTCGATTGGATTGTGTGCTTGGAATGGCAATGCTATGCTTAAACATGTTTGAGGGTCCATCTTTTTGTAAAAAAGTTTCGGGGAAATGATACCATATATGTTCAGGTTCTCTGTTTCTCTTCACGTTCATTATTAGAATGCTAGAACTTTGGCTGCATGGTGTTTTGTAGTGGCAAAAAAATCATGGGAGAAGAAACAAAAAAGGGGTAATACAAAATTGAAACTTAAGGTACTTTGTAGGTTCTTTTGGAATTCAATATTAGCATTGTAATTGACCATAGGAATTTATTCCTCTTGAGTGCGAGGTTTCATTTTTTTAGGTGCTTTGAGGTAGTCATGGACCATTATACCTTCCGTTGATTCAGCCTGCGAATTCTGTCCTTGCATCCTGGCTTTTGTTCTTCTTTGGGTTTAATCATTCCATGCTTTGATCATAGTTCACATATTGTCCGTGACTTCTTTAAGTGGAATTGTTTAGAGTTGACACCTAGTTGAGTTGATTGGAGATGAAGTGATTAAATTAATGGCTGTGACCTGTGCTTCAAATGGAAGTAGTTGGTTGCATGTAGGTAATCTTGCTGCTCAAGAATGGGAACTAGAATTTCTGAAAGAGTTTATTTATGTTGCAACTCAGTTTTGATTCTTATTAAGTCTTCTCCTCCTCGACTGTAATTTGGGAAACTTACTGTCCATTGAGGTGACTTTTCACTAAGGAAGAGACTCACAAGAGGATTTGACATGTGATAATCTAATGAGAATTTTTCTGTCTTTGGTTAGTACGTGCTTCTTTGCACCATTATGGCTGAGGGTCACTATCATTGACTTCGACACATTGGGATTTGGGAGTTGGCTTGTTACCCGATTAGCTTAACTTGGGAGGTTTTGGCTTGCTTGATATTGAAATTTAGGCTTTGTTGGATTGTCTAATCAGTAGAATATTACATCTTTTCTTCTCAATATAACATCTTCCACCGTGCGTCAAAATTAATGGTAATACACAACATATATCTAGCCTAATGGAATAATTGAATTTGAATATTGAATTACAAAATAAGAGGAAAGAAAGAAACTATGTCAATCCTACGGTCTATTATGCATGTAGTTATCTCTACCTGTTGACAAGTTTAAAGAACTATTCTTGGCGATTTTCAAAGTACATGCCTTGAATATAAATAGTGGAGTTGTATGATAGATGCCTTTGAGCTCAATGCATTGTTGGAGAAAACTTCTACTGCTCCTAGTAAGTTGGAGATATGTTTTTCATTTACTAGACACTTGGGATATTGAATTGTATAGACATGCAATTCCATATCCTCCAATATTGGTTTGCAGATCTCCTTCATTTTCTTTCTCAAAGTTGCTGCATTTCTATCTAAGCAAGTACACATCTTGCTTTTTGTGTGTTAGGGATGCTTATGATTCTGGAAACAAATAGTATGAGCTAATAACAATAAAATCACAACATACATTTGAAAGTCTAATATAGTTTCTTTTATTGGAGTAGTTGATCTATTGGATCATTTACGTGAATATTGAATTTGGAAAAGTATGAGTGTAGCTTTTTTGGACTATATGTACTTAAATTAAGGAGAATTTTTTAATTCTCTAAGTAATATATTCTATTAATTCAGGTTCTAATTAATAGAATATCAAGTAATTATTTATAGAGAATCAGCTAATATCAACACCCCCCCTCAAGTTAGTGCATGGATATTGATCATGTCCAACTTGCTTATAAAGAACTCAAAATTCTGTCTTACTAGCTCTTTGGTGAAGACAATAGCAACTTGTTGTGTTGTAGGTACAAATGGTATGCAAATGAGTCAGCTTTCAAGTTTTTCTTTTATAAAATGTCTGTCAATCTCCACTTGCTTTGTTCGATCATGTTGAACTGGATTATTGACAATATTGATAGTTGCTTTGTTAGCACAAAACAACTTCATTGGGTGCTCCGTTGATTTCTTAAGTTCTTCCATTACTGTTTTAAGCCAAATTATTTCATTCCTTGAACCATTGCCCTATATTCCACCTCCGCACCACTTCTAGCTACCACACTTCGTTTTCTACTCTTCCAAGTTATTAGATTTTCTCACAAATATGTGCAATGCCCAGAAGTTGATCTTTTGTCAGTAAGATACCTTGCCCAGTCTACATCAATGTAGATTTCAACTCTCCGTTGATCACTTTTCTTGAAGAATAATCCTTTCCTTGGAGTTCCTTTTAAGTATCTTAAGATTTTGTATACTGCTTCCAAGTATTCTTTATAGGGAGTATGCATAAACTGATTTACCACAATAACAACAAAGAAAATATCTGGTCTAGTGTGAGATAAATAGATTAGCTTTCCCACCCAATTGTTGATATTGACTTGTATCCACTAGAACTCCTACCTCAACTTCACCCTGCTTTGAGTTGAATTCTATCGAAGTATCTAATGGTTTACATCCACTCATCCTAGTTTTTTCCGAGAAGGTCCAAGATATACTTTCATTGTGTGACTACTATGCCCTTGTTAGATTTAGCAATTTCCATCCCTAGGAATTATCTAAAAGACCTTGAGAGATTCTTTTTAAGATTTTCAATTTTTTCAAAATTATCTTCTGTGAGAATAATGTCGTTTACATACACAATTATAATTGCAGTCCTTCCTTCTGCAGAAGTTTTTATGAGTAGAGTATGGTCAGACTACCCTTGTTAGAAATCTTGAGACTTCACAAATCTTGTAAATCTGTCAAACCAGGCCCTTGGTGATTGTTTAAGCCCATATAAAGTTTTTTTAACTTGCATATCTTTTTTTAGAAGCTTTCACTAAATCTTGGGGGAGGCTCCATGTACAACTCTTCTTCTAAATCTCCATTTAGGAAAGCATTTTTTACATTCAGTTGATGTAAAGTTTAATCAATATTAACTGTAATAGAAAGCAACAATATCCAGTATTTAACTTAGCAACAGGTGAAAAAGTTTATGACTAGTCAATGTCATAGGTTTGAGTAAACCCTTTAGCAATGAGGCGAGCCTTATATCTTTCAAGTGATCCATCATAATTATACTTTATGGTGAATGCCCATTTATATCCGACCAATGATTTACCTCCCAGAAGATCAACTTACTCCCACGTTGTATTGTTTTCCAAAGCTCTCATCTGCTCCAAGACTGCATCCCACCACTCAGGAATATTCAGAGCCTCTTGTATATTAGGAATGGAAACATTGGACAACTTAGAAGTAAATTCTTGAAATGATGGAGATAGACTTTGATATGATAAGAATTTATACAAAGGATATTTGGTATAAGCTCTAGAACCTTTTTTAAGAGCAATTGGTAAATCTTAAGGTTTCATCCGACTCTAGAATAGATATTGGTTCAATTGACACTGACTAAATAGAAATAGATTCAAATTGAGATTTACCTGGTTGATCTCCAATTTTTGGATTGGTTTTTGAGTTAGACTTTTGACTATGCCACAAGTTGTCTGTGCTTTTCTATTGTTATGGATATTTTCTCATAAACACTTCCCCTTTAAAACGATTTCTATCTTGTCTTGCACACATTTCATTCTTTTCTTGTGATTGAATTTGTAAAGGCATAGAAGATGAATCTTTATTATAGAAGATGAATCTTTATTCTCATTATTTGAGACACTATCAATATTTGAATCAGGATTATAGACAATATCTACATCGTTGTTAGTGTTGAACATAGTCTCATTTTCTTTATAAATATCATAAAACAAATCTTTGCTACGTGTCTTTCCCTAAAAAACTTTTGATTATTGAATCAAAGCACTTCTACCCTTTTTGAGGAGAATGATAACCAACAAAAACACATTTTTCATGCTTTTGGATAAAGTATTCCCTAATTTTTTTCATGAATATAAATAAATACACCCAAACACTTTAAGAGGGAGATCATGTGATAATCGAGATGAAGGAAAACATTTATTAAAACAATTAAGAGGTGTTTGAAAATTTAAAGCTTTTAAAGGCATCTTATTGATCAAATATGTAGATGTAAGGATGGCCTCACCCCATAAGTACTTAGGAGTATTAGTTGAAAACATTAGAGATCTTGCAATTTTTAATATATGTTTATTTTTCTTTCTACTATTCCATTTTGCTGGGGTGTCAGTACATCTGCTTTGATGAACAATATCTTTTGTAACAAAAAATTTCTTTAAAACCTTGTTGACGTCTTCTTTTCCCTTATCATTTCTAAAAGCTTGAATTCTAGTTTGAAACTGTGTTTGGATCATGTTAGAAAAGTTTTAAAATACACTCTTGACATTTGACATGACTAAAAATAACCAAGTAATTCTAGTACGGTCATCAATGAAAGTTATGAACCATCTTTTTTTAGTTATTGCTTTTATTCTCAAAGGTCCCAAATATCGCTATGGATTAAATGGCTTTGTAAGGTTGTGCTGGGAAAGGTGTTTGATGATGTTTATCAATTTGACAAATTTCACATTGAAATGAAGATAGATCTTTCTTTGTCAAAAACTTCGGAAACAAATGTCTCATGTATTGTGATGTAGGACAAATAGAAGAATTATTAACTAATAGCTAAAAGCTCAAAATTAGGAAGTATGACTAATATTAGATTGATGAAATATTAGGCTTGAAGGTTGAATTTTGGCAAGGAATGAAAATTTTTCAGAATTTTGTGAAGCTGGGACTTCAGGCTTAGGATTTTAGGATTTAATATGGCTAGAATTTGGGTTTTAGTGGCCTGAATGTAGGTTAGGTTTGCTGGAATTTAGTAAGAAACACAAAGAATGAAAGGTAGAAAACTAGGAATCACTCCTAGGGTCTAAGAATCACTCTTAGAAGAGAGCATCACAACTTCTATTAAATAAACTCAAGTTTGTAAAAACATTTCAGATTGCATGTTCTTAATGAAAGGCTGAGTACAGACATATATAGTGTTCTTAGAATCCTTATTCTAGTATGAAAATGATTTCTAATTTAAATCCTATTATAGTAAAAATTCTATAAGTCCTAAACAACTAGGATATCTTATTTAAAGTAGGATAACGTAACACTATTACATCCTATATAATAAGGAATCCTAATACAATTTGGATTTCAACCTTTATCTTTGATGTCAATTTAATTCCCAATCTTCATTCCACCAAATTAAAGCTTGTAATTGATTAATCTTTCCTCTTTTATTTCTCTTATAAATTTTAAGTTCTTCTGCATCATATTGAAAACTTGGATGTCCAAATCCAAAATGCCATAGTATTGTTTTATTCTCACAAAGTATTGAAAAAGAATTAAGACAAGTTCTCTTGGATTGCCTATTTGAGTCATATCCATTTTTGAAGGAATAGAGACCTCTATCTTGTTTAACATTGTCTATCATCTTCCCGGTGTTTAAATCCTGAAATTGACAATCACATGAAGAAAGATTAGCTCAACAATTTTGATCAATAGTTATTTTACTGACTGGCAACAAGTGGTGGGACAATTTAGGGACATGAAGAATATTGTGGAGTGTAAGATCAGGGGAAAGACCAATTGATCCTTTTCCAGCTGCTGTTGAATAGGAACCATCTACTATTTTTACTCTTTGATTTCTTGCACAAGGACTGTAGGACGAAAATAATTTAGAGGACCCAATCATATGAATTGTTGCCCCAGAATCAATTATCCAAGAATTATCTGAATTGACACTGAAACAAGTGACAACTAGATCATTACGTTTCTGAACTAAAAAACAGGTAGGATTTGAACTATTGAAATTTTGAGGTTGAAGAATTATAGATTTGTTCTATTTGTCCCTTAGTGAAAGGCTACATGCCAGAAGATGTTTTGGGCCCGAATTCAATAATGTTGGCTTAGGAGGTATGGTTGTCTTCAAATTGTTTTTACTTCCAATTTTTCAGCTTCCCATGAATTTGCCAACATGTTTCCCATGTGTGTAAATCACAGTTACTCTGATCAGACCACAACTTTTTGTTGTTTTTGCTCTTTCCCTTGGCTTTTATTCCTTTCAACATGAATGCAAAACCTTTAGCCTCTGATCTGTGTTGCAAATCATCACTTTCCGCTTCATCTCCTCTCTCCTTACTTTCGAGAAAATCTCTTTGATAAAGGGTAAAGGCTTTCTTCTGAAAGAGGGAAAAAGTAGTTATTCCTTATTTTTTCTGTGAATAGTACAAGGAATATATATAGGACAATACAACCTTACTCACCTTATTAAATTAAGGAGAATCTATTTGTTCTCTAAGCAATAAAATCCCATTAAGTTAACTACTAACTGATGGAATATTGTTACGGTCCAATTCCCACATCGGTCCTATGGGGGGCTGATGTGGGGTTCATATAGGCCTATAGGCTCTCCCAAGTCCCACCCCTTGAGCTAGCTTTTGGGGTTGAGCTCTCCTACAAGACCTGTAAAAAACTATCAACTAATTATCTATAGAGAATCAACTAATATCAACAACTAACAAGTTAAAGCATCCGGGCTTCAACTTGAGAGGAATCATTAAAATTTTTTAGACTAATTGTAATCATCTTTGATTTACTAGATTTAGAATTTATCAAAAAATCAGATATTATTCCCTAATTCATGTTTTGTTATTATCTAATATGTATTATGTTCCTTCCTATAATAAAGGCTTCATTTACTATAGAACATACACATAATATCAATGAGAAACCATGTAGGCTTTTGGTTGTTGTGTCCATGGACATAGGCTTGTATGGTTGAACCACATAAACAATGCCTGTCTTTCTCTCTTACGTTCTTTCTTTTATTTTTATATTTCAACACATGAAATGCTATATTCTTCTTTATGGATAAATTCTTATTAACCAACAAAATTGGTTATTATATATATTTAGTGTACAATGTTTTTGAGTACATTCAATGATCTTTCAGTGCTGACAGTCTGCAAAAGGTGAAGAAAATGGCTGGGGAAATTGACAAACACAATACCCGTGTTCTCTTTTGTGGACCATATTTCCCTGCTTCTCATGATTATACCAGAGAATACTTGCAAGAGCACCCTTTTATTGAGGTATTCTCCTTTTCTATGCATGTTTTCATTTTAGTACACCGGAAAGCCTATATATATATATATATATATGCACACATATATATACTCTTATTGGGATTCACACCATATTAGATCGAGAGAAAATCCTACTTCCTCAACATGACAAACTCCTTATGGTTTTTATGTGTGTTTGTCTATGAACAAGCCTATGTTTGCATATATTTGTATGGATTGATGTTATATACGTACTTACATATATGCAGCTGGTGTCTTTCCTGATGCATGCTTTTGTAGGTTGATGTTGTGCCTCTTGGTGACGTGCCCAATGTTATAGAAAAGTATGATATTTGTGTAGTCAAAAACATGCAGCTAGATTCCAATATACTATCTCGTGCAAAACAGATGAAGCTTATAATGCAGTTTGGTGTTGGATTGGAAGGTAACAATTAATTTAAATGTTAAAATTTCCAGAGTTTCTGCTTCAGGTATCATATATTCTCAGAACACTTGTTCTTTCTCCTCCACTGTCCCCCTTCTCTCTCCTGACTATCAGAATTTATTACTTGTTTATGTTTGCATGAAGGTGTCGATATTGTTGCTGCAACAAATTTTGGAATAAAAGTTGCCAGAATTCCTGGTGACAAGACAGGAAATGCAGCATCATGTGCAGAAATGGCGATATATCTAATGTTAGGTCTTCTCAGAAGGCAGGTTGGCTTCATAGATCTGGTTTTTGAGATTACTTACACTATTCTAATTTGCTATTGCTGCATCTACTAATCTTATCATTTAGTTGCCTGCAATGGGTATACATTTATATTTGTGCAGTTTATGCTGCCTTGAAACTTTATAACGATGGAAGCATTCATTTTTATATAATAGAAACAAGGTGAAACATGCTTTATACTGTTTTTTACCCTCGGCATTGTCATCCATAAGGCCCAGTCGGCAGAGAAAATGACCACAAGAGTATTAGGATGTGTTATTACCTAGAACTCATCTATTTATACAAATAGAACAATACATACTACCTAAACTATTCCATAAAAATAGTGGTATTAAAATAATCTCTAAGATCTTCAACACATCCCTAGTTGCATTTTTATTGCATTTGGTGACATCAGGATTACATTTTGGAGATGAGTTGGGATACCAATGTTGACTCTTTTTGTGTCAGAGTTCCTAATGTTTATAGCATTGTACTGGTGAAGGCTCGATGAACTTGTAATCGAGAAATGTCGTAACTTATCAGAATATATTTGAACTTTTTAAGCATCTGTTTTGTATGTCCGTAAAATGAAATTAAATTGCAGTGTGCTGTGAGAAGGATCAGATGTTTACTGCCCCCTGTTTTGGTAGAGAGCTTCTTTCCATGAACTAATCTGTTATGACTTCTGGATCAGAATAGTTTAGATATATGTAGGAACATCTATATGAGCCAAGCCCACATTTACTTCGTTCACTTGGACCTTTAGTTTTATCCCTACACTTAATGAATGTTCTATTTCAGTCCCACAATTTGGAACATTAGTTCTGTTTTTAGTCCCCAATCACATAAAATGGAAATTAATTTGGGAATTTAGTTTAATTTAATTTTCTTTCCAATTACATTAAATATGTCAGATACGTGATTTTACACGGCAATATACAAGATTTGATACAATAGTTAGGGTTAAAAAGGAAGAAATTTTTTTTGCTTCCCCAGTCCCAAAATTGTAAAGCATAATGCTAAGTATTTAAAAGCTTTCTAACCTTTACGACATTATTGGATGGTCACCTAATGGGAAATGGTTATCATGTTATACATTTAGGGTCTTATAAGGGTGGAACTACAAAAGTGGTTCGTTTGTTGTTGACAGGTGTGCACAAATTATTCTCTAGTTTTTTTCTTGGATATTTTGAATAATATCTTCAACATTTTATAAGCTTTTTCCTTTAGTATGAAAGTGCTCTTCCACTGTTTACATCAATGCAGTGACAGTATCGTGAATGACATTGTAGATGGAGAAGTTACACTTAATTGAATATAGTTACAAACTGATGTCTCATATATGCTCAAAACAGGAAGTAACATTTAATTGAATATGAACTTTACACCAACTTGGGGATGATTATGACTTTTTGGCTATCACTGTTTTTTCATGAGCATATTCTTTACTCATTTTACATAGCATTTGGCTTTGTCCGTCCACTCATTGAGCTGGCTCTCTTTCTTTTGAAATCCTCCTGGACACTCTATGATGATTTGATCTACTTATCCCTTCGAAGGGCAACATCTTTATGCTACTGATAGTAATTCATGTTTTGGAGCAGAATGAAATTTCAGCATCTGTAAAGCAAAAAAAGCTTGGGGAACCAATTGGTGATACACTTCTTGGCAAGACTGTAAGTGTGTATCATAATTTTAACATTTTCCACTAGCTTCAGTTATTTTTCTTTTTGGTTTTATATCTACATTCAACTTATGTATCATTTGTCAATACTTCTCCAAAGAATCTTACATAGCTTTGATGAGTATGCTTTTAAATATTCTAAGTTGGATCATTGATAAAAAGTTGAATACGAAGGGGTGTAATTATGTTTCCCCAGAATTTTATTTGATGAGAAATATTTGGTGCTAACATAAAAATGAACGTGTGAGGATGCCTATCATACTTATGTTGTTATGTTTATGAGCACTTGGATTTGAAAGACTTATATATAGCATGCTATATTTATTTTACTTGTAAAGGGAGCAGTGCATTCAAAGATTGTGTCTCAGGATGTCCAGGAATACAAGTTTAAATTATGTGGCAGTTACAGTCTAAATATCTGCACTCACCTTGTCTACTTTATGGTTTATCTGGTTCACAGTATATGTGGGCTGTTATACTTAGAAATTTGTGGCCCTGAGTTAGTGTTCTCTTCATTCCAATTCTTAGTTCTCTTTGAATAAAAAGAAATCTCTTTGCCGCTGCAGGTATTTATAATGGGCTTTGGAAATATAGGGATTGAACTGGCAAAACGCTTAAGGCCATTTGGTGTAAAAATTATTGCCACAAAAAGGAGTTGGAAATTGCATTCACAAAATTCTCATCAACCCTACGGTATTAACATTTCACTATTGTGAGGCAAAACTAATACTAAGGGAACTTTTGTTTGACTAACTTTAACATATAGTACTTCCAGTTGAAAATGGCATCAATGATGATTTGGTTGACGAGAAGGGCAGTCATGAAGATATTCACAAGTTTGCTGGCAATGCAGATATTGTTGTTTGTTGCTTGAGGATGAATAAAGAGACAGTAAGAATCTGTTTCTTTTGTTTTACAACTTTATGCCTATTATTCTAACGTTGATCCATGTAAACATGTTCATAAAGCACATCTTTTTACGGGGGTCAAGGCAAGTGTATTTCTAGACTTTCTTCTAACCCACTTGTTATTCGTATTACTCTCTGTTCACATAATATTATCCAACATAATGTCAATGCTACAAATTTAAAAACTTGACCTACAGTTCTTGGATTTTGTACTTTCAGGTAGGTATTGTTGATGGATTCTTCTTATCTTCAATGAGGAAGGTTTGTTCACCACAATTTTTTTTAATGATGAAATCTTTGTGTGCTGATTTTATAAGATGGTATGCTTTCCAAAATTCGTAATGTTTTTGTGCAAGTTAAGCTACTTTGGACTGAATTTTTATTCCTATCGTGGTTTTATTTGATAGTACTTGGACAAGGTCAAGTTTAGGGAGATAACTTTGTTTTGAATGAGACAATTGTATCCCAAGCTTATTTCCAAATGTTTGGGCAACATAAAAGACTATCATAGTAAACGAAAACACAAGGAATAGTAATGTTCAAGTAGTGTACAAATAATTTCCCAAGTAATGGAATTTTATTTAGTCAACATCTTGCTGGATAACATTTGTTACATGGAAAAGGAAGACGTTAAATGATTTAGCTAGGATTGGATGATTTCTTTGATTGTATTCTATTTTTTATGTTGAAAATTTGAATTCACAATTTGTCAATGAGGAGTGATCACCAATTAGTTTACTTTTCTTTTTCCTCTAAAGAACAACAAATAACATAGTAAAAGTCATATGACAAATATTTTTAATTTGAAAACTATCAAATTTAGTTTTTGTGTCAGATCAGTGAGTTGCTCAGATTCAGTGTCTGCTGATTCCTAGAGTGCTGATGGTAAAACTTTGAGGTATGGTTGAATGATGTGGTTGCAAGTGGCTGAGTTCTTGTTCTTCATCGTTTTGTAGCTTATTCAAAATCAAACTATTTTATGCGGATGTAGGCAAGAAATATGCAGTTAACAATACCAACTTAAACTACGATGATGCTTAAGTAAAACTAATTAATTGAATGGGAGGAATAATGTCAACATTTTAGTTAAAGATCAAGGATGTAAGCTACTAGGTGTAGAAAATGAAAAAGTAGAGAGATACTGGCAATCAGGTAAGAATTGAGAACTATTTGGTTGGTTAAATTTCAAGGTTCACATGTCAAAGTTGAATTATGGAAAGACTATCAGAAAGTGAATTTTACCATGCGAATGTCAAACAAACTAGGAAAAAAAACTTAAAAATTGCTTCAGACGGCTGTTATCTGATACTCTGCTATGCCACACTAATCCGATTCTTATGAAAAGGGGTTAACATATAGTCTTACAAGGATGCTCAAAATCTCTTTTGGAAATCTATGGTAAGAACATGTGGTTGAATGAACCACAGAATTTAACTTCTCCTTGCACCTTGCGTGCCTTGTTTAAAATTCTTGTTGAGAAATGGAGATTATTAATGTGCTTTGCCAAGTTTATTGTATATAATCTTAAAAGTAGTTAATGCATCTTGGGGACCTTATTGCAACCTCATCCACGAATTGTTCACGCAAATTACTTATTTCAGGGTGCTATTTTGGTTAATATTGCCCGAGGAGGTCTCCTGAACTATGATGCTGTAAGGGACCACCTTAATTCTGGCCATTTGGGTGGCTTAGGCATTGACGTAGCTTGGACTGAGCCATTTGATCCTCAAGATCATATTCTAAGATTCAACAATGTGCTAATAACTCCTCATGTTGCTGGGGTGACTGAACATTCGTACAGATCCATGGCCAAGGTATGCTAGTTTAACAAAAGAATCAAGATTCTTGACTTATTGATGAATGACCTGGCTTGTTTATTTACTTTTGCATGTGTTTACTCTTTTTTATCATAGAAAGTTAAAAATGAAATTGAATGATAAGCCAACAGTTTTTAATCCCTACTGTCTGCCAGAAAGATACTGTCAAACAGTTGTCACCTGATTTGTTAGTCATCGGTTAAGTTTTATTTATACTTGTTAGTGAAACGTGATGCAACACGCACTTACTAGAGAAGGTTACCTCTAGTACACGCAACTTCGGATCAATCTATTAAAACTTTCAAAAGATGGAACACTCAATTTCTTGTTAGCAGAAACTGATGGCAAGCATCAATTGGTGGGAACGATCAGATTCTTGTATCTGGAATGCCTTTATTACGCCAATCAAATTGTTGTTTGAACATAAATTTCTTGCTTTTTATCGCCTGCATTTGCTTCAATACCATGAATTCCTTGAAAGAGGCAGGAAAACTGTTGCATGGCATCAGAAATGTTTTTAAAGCCTTTACTGCTACTGTCAGAATTTTAATACAAGAAGAAACTTGGTGAACCTCCTACTATATGTTTGTGAAATTTTGACGTCTTATGTAACACCTGCTTTAACAGCAACACCTGTTTGGACCGTTCTGCTAAACATGATGTCTAATAATCGTATTGACTCAGGTTGTAGGAGATGTTGCCCTTCAACTTCATGCTGGGGCCCCTTTGACAGGCATAGAGATTGTGAATTGAGCAAGATTAATTCATTGTTTGTCGCTACGCAAGTATCAATGGATCCCATCTTCAGTGTTTAATGAACCTTCAATCGTATGTAATAAAGGACAAAGTATCTGTTGTTATGTTGTTCCAGGGACTTGGTTTAATGGATGATAACATTTTATTCATATTTGGGATAAGAGGGAACTGATACGAATTAGACCACCAGTCCACCCAAGAAGTTTTCAGACTTTATCACAAATTAAGTAGATTTCATTTCAGATATTTTTTGGCAAAAGGGTATTGTTGGGATACCTTTTGTTATTATGTTATAACAATATATATGTCGAATGAAAATAGTCGAAGCAACAGTTGTTGCAATTATTACATAGCTAGCCTCCTTTCTTCTTTTCCTCTTCTACTTATTTCTGCCTAATGCCTGCGGAGGACAGCCACCTCTAATCGGCAAACCTAACATTGGTGCTTTTATTGATTCCCGTGATATCCAAATGACAGAGGGTTATAGACAGGTAAGACTGGAAGAAGCGATTGCAAAGCTCACAGCAATGCATGAATTGCAATCCACCCTCATCGCAAATCAGAATAGTAACATTGAAGCTATTACCAACTCCATCAGAGATCTTGCTCTTGGTTTACAAACTCTGGATGCCAAGATTGAACAGTAGATTTGCCGACAACCACCCATTGTCCAGCAGCTTCCACCTTCCCAGTTCAACCCACTACATCCACCAGATCAACATCAACATCATCCTCAACTTCTAGCTCCGCAACCCCCCAGGCACACCACCTATGAAGACTATGAGGCTCGATGTTCCTCGACTTTTGGGCGACAATTCAAAAGCATGGATATCCCGTATTCAGAGATATTTTGACTATTATAATACTCCTGTTGCTCAACGTTTATTGATTGCCTCTTTTCATTTAGATGGTCCTGCTCTCGAGTGGTTTGATCGGATGAATAACAGTGAATTGATTGTTAATTGGGAGGGACTTTTTTATTGCGGTCGATAAACGGTTTGTCCATCGGAGTATGAAGATTATTTTGGCAAACTAAGTAAATTGGTACAAACTTCTACCATCACTGCATATCAAACACAGTTTGAGCAGTTAGTGAATAAGCTGCCTGGGATTCCAGAAAATGTGTTGATGAGTTGTTTTGTTTCAGGTTTACGTCAGGGCATTCGTATGGAGGTTCAAGTCGCCAAACCTCAATCTCTCGTCCAAACAATGGGGTTAACTAGATTGTACTCCGATAAATCAGCTGACCATAGATTCCAACCCAATTCATACACCGATAAACCCTTGATGAAATCATATACACCCTTTCAATCTGGCCAACACCCTCCGTTACTCCCAACCCCTACAACTACAAAACCCCTTTCTGAAGGCCCACCCCCAACCTCATACCCTATTAAGAAACTTACCACAGCTGAAATGTTGGCCCGTCGAGAGAAGAGATTATGTTACAATTGTGATGAGAAGTTCCACAAGGGTCATAGATGTAAGGGAAAATTATTTTTGTTGCTGATAGAGCATGATGCTGTCGACATATCTGCTGCAGACTTTGCCAGTTCCTCTATCTCACTTGACCACGAGTCTGTCCTTGACACTCCAGAATTAGCTTCCATGCGATGGTTGGCCAATTTTGTCGTCGTATGCTAAAATTAAAGAGTCACATTGCAACAACTTCAGTTCAAACCTTAATTGATGGGGCAGTACCCAC
Organism: Erythroxylum cassinoides; assembly: GCA_027478405.1. Classification (NCBI taxonomy): domain Eukaryota; kingdom Viridiplantae; phylum Streptophyta; class Magnoliopsida; order Malpighiales; family Erythroxylaceae; genus Erythroxylum; species Erythroxylum cassinoides. The sequence goes on from JANIPM010000231.1 coordinate 13,271,944, forward strand.
AATTTCATTCGAGAGCGAATTGATGTTTTTGAAGCTCCCAATCATTACTTCGCCACACTTTGACGTAATGGTTGGCAATAGAAAATCACTAGTTTGTGAGGGTTATTGTCCGCAGGTCAAGTTGACATTAGGAGAGGAGGGCTTCCTTATTGATTTTTATGTCCTCAAATTAAAAGGAGCAGATGTTGTATTGGGGGTTCAGTGGATGGCTTTGTTGGGTAAAATCACCACTGATTATCAACAACTCACAATGGAATTCACCTACAATGGTCGTGATATCAAATTGCAGGGTGACATTCCTCACAAAGCGGATGAAGTCCAGTTGCATCAACTTCGTCGGATGACAAAGACAGGAGGCATAGCTCAATGTTTTCAACTGCTATCTATGTCAGCTGCACCATTGGAGTCTTTAGAGGTACATTCTAACTCATCTCTTTTGAATACCTTGCTTGATTCGTTTGCGGACGTATTTGTGGAACCAACTTCTCTACCACCTCATCGACCCATTGATCACCATATCTACCTACTGCCTACTACCAATCCTGTCAACGTGAAACCTTATCGTTACCCCCATAACCCCAAAGCTGAAATTGAGAAGCTTGTTTTCGAGATGTTAAATTCAAGTGTTATTAGACACGGTTACAGCCCTTTTTCCTCACCTATACTTTTGGTTCACAAGAAGGACAATACTTGGTGTTTTTGCGTCGATTATCGAGCCTTAAACCAAGTCACTATTAAAGACAAGTTTCCCATTCCCACTGTCGATGAATTG
>JANIPM010000231.1:13274206-13297858 GCA_027478405.1 Erythroxylum cassinoides
ACCTGCATTAATGCTTCCGGTTCCACCTGTAAATGCATACCTTCATCTAAACAAATCGGTAGTGGCTGGGAATTAGGGATAGGCACCACCGATTTCTTTAGTTGTGAAATGTGAAAGACATTATGGATCCTTGCTATAGGTGGTAGTTGGACTTGATAAGCAACCTCTCCAATTTTAGCTATCATTGGGTAAGGACCATAATACCGGGGTCCCAACTTCTCATTAAGTCTAGAAGTGAGGGATTTGAACATATAAGGTTGTAGCTTGATATAAACTAAATCACCAACCTCCAGTGTAAGGGATCTTCTCTTCCAATCAGCATAGGTCTTCATGTGCTGCTGCGCCTTTTCTAAGTTGGACTTGAGCTCATCCAAAATTTGGTTTATGTCAATTAATTGCTGGTTAACCTCCTCCACCAATGATCCACCATCTGTATATTTAAAGAGGGTAGGAGGGTCCCATCCATCAAAGCCTTAAAAGGTGTCATTCCAATGGAACTGTGGTAAGTCGAATTAAACCAAAATTATGCCCAGCTCAACCATCTTGGCCATTCTTTAGGTTGTTCTCCAGCAAAACAGCGTAGGTAAGTCTCTAAGCATCTGTTAACCACTTCAGTTTGCTCATCCGACTGGAGATGATAGGCTGAAGTCATGTTAAGGGTGGTTCCTGACTGTCAAAAAAGTTCCTGCCAAAACCCACTCATAACCACCTTGTCTCTGTCAGAAAGAATGACTTTAGGGAAGCTATGTAATCTGACCACCTCTCTGATGAATATAGCAGCTACCTGTTTAGCTGTAAAAGGATGCTTCAAAGCCAAAAAATGTCATTATTTAGTAACTCTATCAACTACTACTAAGATGGTGTCAACTCCCATGGCTTTAGGCAATCCTGAAATAAAATCCATGGACAACTCTTCCCTCACCAAATTCGGTATAGGAAGAGGCTGTAATAACCCTGCCGGTTTTAAGGCTAGGTATTTGTTTTTTTAACATACTTCGCAAGATAGGATGAACTGCTTAATATCATATTTCATTCTTCTCCAATATACTACCCCCGATAACCTCTTGTAGGTGCGAAAAAATCCAGAATGACCTCCTGAAGGAGTAGTATGAAATTCACTGACCAATTTAAGTATATGTGGACCAAAATCGGGTAGCACTAACCTGTTTGCATAAAAGACGTGGAAACCCCGCAGTTTGAAAGGTGGATGACCATCAGGTTGGAGCAAAAGATCCTGAACCAACCTCTTAAGTTTCGGATCCTGTTGTACCAATTCTTCCAGCTGATCTAACTCTTCATGGTAACCCATGGTTATAGCTTTTAGCTCCCCTTCTGTTATCCTGGATAATGCATCTGTTGCTTTATTTTCAAGACCAGATTTATAGCGGATATCAAATCGAAACCCCATGAACTTAGTGACCCATTTCTGTTGTTCTTCTCCCAAAAGCTTCTGATCAGTCAAAAAATGCAAACTTCGTTGATCTGTTTGAATAATGAAGTGCCTCCCTAAAAGGTAATGTCTCCATTTTTGGACTGCCATCACAATTGCCATTAATTCCCTATCATAAACTGGTTTGAGCTGATTGCGGAGGGAGAGACCTTGACTGAAATAGGCTACTGGTCTTCCCTCTTGCATTAGCACTGCCCCAATACCGGTTCCCGACGCATCAATCTCAACAACAAATGGTTTAGCAAAGTCTAGTAAAATTAGTACTGGTGTACTGGTTAACATTTTCTTCAAGGCTTCAAAAGCGGTCTATGCCTCGGCTGTCCACTGAAATTGATCCTTGCAAAGCAGATTAGTCAAGGGCTTTGCTATGCTGCCATATCCCTTTACAAATCTCCTGTAGTATCCCGACAGTCCCAAAAAACCCCTCAAAGCTTTAACATCTCTCGGAACTGGCCAATTGTTAATGCTGTCTATCTTGGAAGGATCAACTGAAACTCCCTCAGCAGAAATGTAGTGCCCCAAGTACTCTAGTTTCTGCTGTCCAAAACTGCACTTCTTTAGATTTGCTACTAATTGATTATCAACCAACACCTGCAATGCCTTTCTTAGATGGACTACATGGTCTGCTAAATTTTTGCTATAGATGAGGATGTCATCAAAAAACACAAGGACAAATCTCCTCAAATATGGCTTATAGATTCTATGCATTAAAGACAGAAAGGTGGCCGGGGCATTTGTCAGCCCAAAGGGCATGACTCTAAACTCATAATGCCCTTCATGTGTTCGGAAAACCGTCTTCGGTACATCCTCTTCCCTAACCCTGATTTGGTGATAGCCTGACTTCAAGTCAATTTTTGAGAACACCATCGAACCTCCTAGCTCATCAAAAATCTCATCAATACATGGGATCGGGTACTTGTCAGGTATAGTGACCTTATTCAAGGCCCTATAATCTACGCACATTCGCCAGCCTCCATCCTTCTTTCTCACCAATATAACCTGACTGGAATAGGGACTAGTGCTGGGTCGGATCACCCCAGAAGCTAGCAACTCGTTTACTAATTTTTCTATCTCATTCTTCTGGTAGAAAGGGTATCTATAGGGTTTGGAGTTAGGAGGTTTCGCTCCTGGCTCCAATGTGATAGCATGATCCACATCCTGCTGAGGGGGTAACCCTGAGATAGGTTGAAAGGCTTGGTGGAACTCCTTCAGCACTTCTGCACTTTTGTGGTTGAAGATAGTCTTGGATGATCTCAGAATTAAATGGGAAGGTCCAATGAAACTTTTTTGTGATAATAAGTCAGCTATTAGTATTGCTCATAACCCAGTGCAACATGATCGTACGAAGCATATTGAAGTTGACAGGCATTTTATCAAAGAAAAACTCGACAGTGGTTTGATTTGTACTCCTTTTATCTCTACGAGTGATCAATTTGTTGATATGCTTACTAAGGGTTTGTCCGGAGCAGCATTTCAACGATTGATCTTCAAGCTTGGAATGGATGACATCCATTTACCAGCTTGAGGGGGAGTGTGGGAAAATTAGTTCCTAACTTCTAAGGATTTGAATGTGGGAAAATCATATCCTAATTTCTAGTGATTTATTCTGCTATTGTATAGGGATTTTATTTTGTATAGGATTTTATTCCATCTGCATATACTAGGATCACACTTGTATAAATACAGATGTAGTGGTCTTGCAAATTAATTCAATACAACAAGAATTATTGAGCTTTTTCACATATCTCTAAGAAAGTACGTCCTTGATCTTCTAGAGGAAATAGGTTTGTTGGGTACAAAGCTATTTGAGAGCCCCATGGAACGAAATGTAGAACTTAATGCTGATAAAGGAGAGTAGTTGGAAGATCCAGGTAAGTATTGAAGACTTGTTGGTAAACTAAATTATTTGGTTGTTACTCGTCTAGATATTTCGTTTACTACAATGTAGTGAGTTAGTTCATGGGATCTCCACGAACTAGTCATTGGGATGCAGTTATTAGAATTCTGAGATATTTGAAAGGTTCTCTAGGGCAAGGTCTTCTTTACCAAAATCATGGACACATTCAGATTCAAGGGTATACAGATGCAAATTGGGCAGGCTCTTATGATAGACGGTCTGCTTCAAACTACTGTGTATTTTTGGGTGGAAACATGATGTCATGGAAAAGTAAAAAGCTGTCAGTTGTTGCACGCTCTAGTGCTGAGTCTGCGTACAAGGCTATGGTGTATACTACATTTGATTTGGTTGAAGCATCTTAGTGGGGAACTTGGTTTCGAGCACTCCACTCCAATGAAGTTGATGTGTGATAATTAAACAACCATTCATATTGCCTTGAATCCAGTCTTTTATGAGAGAACCAAACATATTGAAGTGGATAGTTATTTTGTTTGTGAAAAGCTTCAAGAAGGATTGATTGAGACACCATATGTCAAGTCAGAAGATCAACTTGTTGACTTACTCACCAAAGCATTAGGGGGTCTCAATTGAAACCTACATGTAACAAGCTTGGAGCTTATGATATATATGCTCTAACTTGAGGGGGAGTGTTAGGAAATATCAATATTAGATCTTAGGAAATATCTATATTAATATAGATATGATCTCCCTCTTTATTGTGTGATTTCCTCTTTATTCCATAGATCTTTTCCTTATGTAATTACATCTATACAAAGGATACAAGGGCCTTGAGTTTGAATCAAGCCCTCAATTAAATATTCTCTGAATTTTACAAAAGTAAAGGACAGTCGACTAAAATAACAAAACAAGGAGCTGAAGAGATTAACCAATCGCTGCTTGGGATTTTAGAGCTTAGTGGCTGAAAACTTGATGATATCCTTAGTATTGCTAATGAAGATTGTGTTGTAGTGGTTGAAGAAGAAGAAGCAGACTTGAATGAAGATATGCAATTAGTACAACATAGAAATAAAGAAAAAGTTGTGTGTGTGCACTTGCAAATTCAAAATTAAAAAATGATGGCAAGTTAGTGCATCTGACTACAAGAAGCAACAATAGGTATGTTCTTGATTCCTATGTTGTAGAGAAGCCATGTGGTTCAATATATTGGTTAAGACTTATAATGTTGTCCATACCGCTAAACTATTATTCAAAGAGATTGTACATCTACATGAATTACCTTTAACCATCGTTTATGATCGTTATGTGAAGTTTATAAGTTAGTTTTGGAGAATTCTATAGAAAACATTAAACATGTGGCTTCAATTTTCAAGTTCTTTCTATCCCCAAATCGATAGACAAGTAGAGGTAGTGAATAGAAGCTTGGCAGACTTGTTAAGATGCTTGGTTCAAGACAATGTAAAAAATTGGGACCTAATTCTCCCTGTGGTAGAATTTGCATAAAATAGTTCTATAAATAAGAGCTCTTTTGAGATAGTTTCAGGAGTTCAACCAAGGAAGTCTATTGGTCTAGTTCCTTTATCACAAACACCACGAGCTAGTGTTGAAGTTGAAAGTTTTGCATAACACATGAGGGACATCTTTGATGAGATATGATGAAAGATAGCAACCAACAAATTGTCTTATAAAAATCATGCTAGTCAATATCGTCGATTGGTGGATTTCAATGAAGGGGATTTGGTGATGGTTAGGATTCATCCAGAGCGTTTTTCGAAAGGAAACTATAAGAAACTTCATGGAAAGTTGGACCTTATAAGATCATCAAGAAGATAAGTGCTAATACTTAGTATATAGAAAAAATAAAAGAGTTTAAAGTATATAGAAAAAATAAAAGAGGAATAATTAGTCAACCACTAGCCTTAATTTGGTGGAATGAGAATTGAGAATTGAGTTGACACCAAAGATCTGGGCTGAAATTTTGATTTTGCTAGAATTCCTTATTAGATAGGAAGTAGTAGTAAGTTAAATATATTATTCTATTTTAGATATGTTATCCTAGTTGTTTAGGACTTGTATAATTTATATTAGAACAAGATTTAAATTTGTTAAGAACCGTTTCCTATTAGAATAAATGTTCTAAAAACTTCTCTCTAAAAGCTTCTCTATATCCTTCAATGATAAGCAATTTGAAATTTTCATACAAACTCTAGTTTTCAACTAGAAGATGTGATGATTTCTTCTAAGAGTGATTCTCAGACCCCAAAAATGATACCTAGTTTCCCATTTTCCATTTTTTTGTTCCTCACTAAAGTTCCAACAATCAAAATCCTATATTATAGCCATACCAACCTCAAATACTAACATATTAAACCCTAAAATTCTAGCCTAAATTTTCAACAAACAAACTTTAAAAACTCAACTATACCTAATATGAGATTTTAGCATTCTTCACCAAAATCTAGCCTTGAAATTATATCCTAATTTTGTGATTTTTAGCTACTAGTTAATACTTCTATTTGTCCTACATCACATTTGTTGCACGTAACATGCCTTTGATTTATGTTTCACTGTGATTCTGTAGTTCATTAACATATTTCTCCCATGCTGTAGTTATAGCCAAAATTTTTCTTTAAAATTCTTGTTATTTTCTTATTTAAAAGATATAATTATATTGATACTGTATAACTGTCATTTATAAATTCCAAGGATTGTTTCTTAGCCATAGTGCTTCTAGCAATTCTCTTCCCATGCTTTATGAGCTTAGCATTTAAGTCAAGAAAAATAACACCTTTCTCCTTTTGCAAAGCCTACAATTTCTTAGGTTATAGTCATGTGGAAGCTGGAAGCTGGAATTCTATGTTAATGTTGCTTTCCTTATGTATTCTGGCATCAAGTTAAGCAGCACATTTTTGTGTTTGAACTTGAACAAATTGTCATTTTACCTAAACATCTTGTCTGTAGAATTGTGAACAACAGCTGAACTTTAAGAAATCTTATAATTTTGCAAAAAGTTTCTCTTAAATCTCCTGATATTACCCAAATAATATAAAAAAAAACTAATACTAGATTATATGCTCTGCAGAAAATTCAAGTTCGGGGCTTCCTGATTATGATATAGAGAGGTGTGGGGTTTCCTTCTAAATTCTTGATTAGCATTCGTTGTTAATTTGACCTTTTAATGTATCAATCATGTCTGATACACACTTCCAAATTTTATTAGGTTCATATTTGTGGTTCAGGGTTCTGCAAGTCTTAAGTATGCGACTGGTGAAATCCATCAACTGAAGGTTAGAATTTTTGCATATTAGATACAGCAGAATGCATTTCACCATCTTAAACCTTTTTTATCTGAACAGCAACGTATCTGTTTGTCAAAACAATTATGACTTGGTTCCTTTTATTTCGGTAGGTTGATTCATTTGCTTATTTACCTCCTAACTTTGATCATTCATTGGAGGGTGGTACATCTGCTACCATTGTTACAGTAGAGCGGAGGTTAGTTTGTATATCAATTATAATTATCTGGAGAAGTTTCTTTCGGTTATCTTAATGGTATTGGAATGTTGTGTATATTTAAAAGCTTTAACTTTAGGAAATTACTAAAACCTAGAAAATCTATCTTGGACGTAACATTTCGGTGAATTACAACAGTTAAGCATGTGTTGTTGTAGCTGTTACTTTAATTTTATAATTATTAACCTAAAAGACTTTCTGGGATTCTTAGATATGCTTCACTGGGAACTAGTACGACTGAGCCAGTGGTTGGTTCCACAGATACACAACCACTTCTTGAAACTCCTGGTGAGGTAAGTTGGGTTGGTTTAGCTCAAAAGGCTAGGGACAGATTTTGAAAAAAATACATGACTACATGCAAATGCATTTTCTCTCCATAATACATATCATATTGCATGTGTAGGTGTGTATTTCTGTGTATGTGCATACATTATAGAGCAAAACTGGTGTCATACAAAAACTAATCCAAACACAAAATAGAAGTTATGTTTGTTGTATTATTTCCAAATTTAGAGAACCTAACATCATTATTGCCATTCTTTTCCCTCTTTCCTTGCTAAGATTAACTTTTGAACTTACTTCTTTGTACATAACAGGAAATGGGAGGAAAACAAAATGTTTCATGTTGCACCTTAAAATGCAGTTGAAATAATTGAAAGATGGATGCTACCGAGGTCCTTGCAAACACTAGAAGACAGTGTATTGACTTCGAGTTTTCTTCTTCTCATACCAAAAGATCATAGTTCCTAATTCTTCGTAAGCGTCATAGGGAAAAATATTGATCATAAGATTATAACAAAGAAAACCTGAATTAAGATTAGAAGACATAGCCTACTGGAGTTGTGACCCCTACACCTTGCTCTTCTTCTTTGATACTCTTGTTATAAATTATAATAGTTGAATGTAAAAAGCCCATCTTTTTTCCCTCAAGGAGTGTAGGTTATTGTTTAGTTTTCCATGTTACGTTTTATATGCATCATGCATATTAATCATTCTATTCCAGTTAGAAAGATCCTGTGCATAATCACTACTTCATTTTCACATATCATCCTTATGTGCTACTGACTAGACCACTGTTTTGAAATCTCTATTCTTATGAACAGTGTTTGACCTTTGTTATATTCCTATATATCATATCAGACAACACATGTTCACACAAAGAGACAACCATGGTTTTAATGAACACACGTAACCACTTATTAGATGTTCTCTCTTTATTTTGTTAGTTTTCTTTATTATGTTTCAAATTTTGATGACCCATTTTTTACCTTTTGATAGGTCTTTGATCTAAGGAAGCTTCTTCCCGAATCATCGACTTATGACTTCAATATCCATGTAAGCCACTATTTTGTCCTCAAATTTTAAAGATCTTTTTGGGAGAAGCCAATCTCAATTAATTGCTGTCATGAATAAGTTTTTCCTTGAAGGGATTGCTCCAATAGTATTTATTTGAATGAGAAAAGGATCTTTAACCAAATGGATAACTTCTAGTTGTATTATCTAAATATAAAAAGAGAGAGATCCCAAGATTAGGAAGTTTGAAGATGAAATGTATATGTTTTTGGAAGACAATTCATCTTCCTCTTCTTCTCTCCTATATGCTTTGTTACTAACTTTGGTATATGGTAGTTCTATCAACTACAGATGATGAGAACCAAGCTGGGCTAAGTAGAGCTCCAAAGGATCCATTGAGTATTCAAGGAGGCCCAATTACAAGAGCTAGAGCCAAGATAAAGGAAGCTATAAATGGGCTAATTGAAGGGACATGGACTAGACAAACCCTAATTAGCTTGGAGAGAATTCAAGGCCCAATAAATTTGATCCTAGCTGAGCCAAGGAGCCCAATGAGTGTCTAAGTTATTCAAATTTGTTCCAAGCATTCCAAGACATGTTTAAACTAATCAAGGTTTGTGGGAGACATTAAAAAAATGTGCAAGTTGTCCGAACTAATTAGGAGTGGTTTTAGGCATCAAATAATATGTTTTATGCATCAAAACGTTTGTAAGTTGTCCCAACAAATTAGGAGTGATTTTAGGCATCAAATAATGTATTTTCCTCTTGTTTCTTATCCAGACCAGTTGTTAAGATTGTGTTCATACTATGATTAGCTTAAATTACGGGTTTCACATTACGATTAGCTTAAATCATGGGTGATTTTTCATTCTAGTCAAATTATTCAATTAAGGTGTTTTCGTATCTTAATTAACTCATATATATATATAGATTTTTTATTCTAGCCAAATTATTCAATTAAGGTGTTTTCGTATCTTAACTCAAAACTAAATGCCTATATAAAGGCAAGCATTGTATTGTTCAAGAAACTTCAGAAAAATTCAAAATTCATTTAAGTAGTGTGAAACCCATGATTTAAGCTAATCATAGTGTAAACACAATCCTAACAACTGGTCTGGACAAGAAACAACAGGAAAACACATTATTTGATGTCTAAAATCATTCCTAATTTGTTAAGACAACTTGCAAATGTTTTTGATGCATAAAACATATTTGATGCCTAAAACCCTTCTAATTTGTTGGGACAACTTTCATAAGTTTTTGAATGTTTTTCACAAATCTTGGTCAGTTTGAACATGTCTTGGAATGCTTGGAACATATTAGAATAACTTAACACTCATTGGGCTTCTTGACTCGACTTGAATCAGATTTATTGGGCCTTGAATCCTTTCCAAGTTAATTAGAGCTTGTTTAGTCCATATCCTTTCAATTAGCCCATTTATAACTTCCTTTATCTTCTTGGCTCTATCTCTTATAATTGGGCCTCCTTGAATGCTTAATGGATCCTTCAGAGCTTTGCTTAGGCCAGCTTGGTTCTCATCATTCCCCCACTCTTCATAAGGATTTGTCCTCAAATCATCACCTGCATCAAAGAGAGATAAATCAGCAACATGAAAAGTAAAACTTACATTACCATACTCACTTGGAAGATCCAATTTGTAGGCATTGTCATTGATCTTTGCAAGCACTTGAAATGGACCATCTCCTATAGGATGCAACTTTTATTTTCTTCGTCGTGGAATTCTTTCCATGCACAAATGAACCCAATCTCAATCACTAGGTTCTAATATCTCTTTCTTCCGCCCCTTGTTAGTTGAGTTTTATATTGCTTGGTCCTCTTCTCAATATTCAGCCTTACTTTCTCATGCAATGCCTTGATCAAATTTGCCTTCCTCTTTCCATCCAAACTAACCCTTTCCTCAATTGGTATTGGCATCAAATCCAATGGCATTAATGAATTAAACCCATACACAACATCAAAAGGAGAGTAGTTTGTTGTCGAATGGACACTCATATTGTAAGCAAATTCAACATAGGGCAAACACTGCTCCCAATTGATAGAAGTCTAGTCTTAGAATACTAGAGATTTACTGTATTATTACAATATAACCGTAATGTATATATCATTACAGTATAGAAGTATGGTATTTCTCACTAACCAGAGCAGAGTTGCTCCTCAGAAGGTATGAATATCCTCTTGTCACGAAATATTCTCACTTTTCTGCCTCCCTCCTTCCCTTCTCTCTCTCCCTTACATAAATCCCCTGCCCAAGTACATTCTGTTATGCCTAACTAATCTGCCACCTCAGCTGATAACTAACTTCCCCCTGGCCCACTGTTCTTCCTTCTGGAATACACTCTCCACACTAACGGCTTATTCCCTTTTCTATTGTCCCTCTCTTTTGCTAAATCACTCTCTCCCCCGTAAGTTCTATCATTGCCCCCTCCTGAAAGAGCAACCTTGTCCTCAAGGCTGAAGTGAGGAAATTGATTCCGAATCACATATTCGTCCTCCCATGTAGCTTGTTCCACTGTTTGGCCCTTCCACTTGACCAACCATTGCCGTGTTGACTCCCCAAATGTAGTAACTGTTCTGCTGGCCAGCACACATTTAGGTTCCACCATATCTTCCAAGTCTACTTCCATATCTTCTGGTAAAGAGGCTTTCACCAAATAATTGCCCACTGCCTTCTTAAGTTGCGAAACATGGAATATGGGGTGAGCTCTAGAGTTGGGGCGTAGTTTGAGTTTATAGGCCACTGCTCCCAATTTGTCCAGAATTTGAAAGGGACCAAAATACCTTGCTGCTAGTTTTTGGTTGATGTGTCTGGCCACGGTGAGCTGTCTATGAGGGCGTAGCTTTAGGAAGACCCACTCCCCTACTTGAAAAGATTGAGGAGTTCTTTTTTTGTTAGCATACTTCTTCATTTGCTCCTGGGCCCTATGCAGATTGTGCTTCAACTGATTTAAGGCTTCATCTCTATCCAGTAATTCTCTAGCCACTGCCTCAACTCTTGTCTCACCTTGCAAATACCGCACAAGTGTAGGTGGCTTCCTCCCATACACCACCTCAAATGGTGTTGAACCTGTGGAGATATGAAGAGTTATATTATACCACAGTTCAACCCATGAAATCCAATAAGACAAATGCTTAGGTTGTTTAGAAGCAAAACATCTCAAGTAGGTTTCTAAACACCTATTGAGAACCTCAGTTTGTCCATTTGTTTCTGGATGATAAGATGAACTCATTTTAAGCACGGTTCCTTCTAGGCGAAATAATTCTCTCCAGAAATGACTTACACATAAGGGATCACGATCACTTACGATTGACAAAGGGACTCCATGTAGGCGCACGATTTCTTTAGCAAACACTTCAGCCACACTCTTAACAGTATATGGATGCTTTAAGAGAATGAAATGACCCTATTTCAAGAGCCTATCCACCACAACCAGCACTGCCTCAAATCCTTTAGATCTTGGAAGTCTCGTGATGAAGTCCATTGAAATATCTTCCCAAATCTGATTAGGAATTGGTAAGGGCAAACCCCCAGAAGATGTCGCAGCATATTTTTGTCATTGGCATGTCTCAAAAAGACTTGACAAAGTCTTGGATAGTCCTCTTCATTCCAATCTAACAAAGATTACTAGCAATCTGTCGATAAGTGCATAAAAATCTTGAATGGCCCCCAGTAGGCGAAGAATGATATTCTTTTAGGAGGATTGGAACCAATGGGGATGTAGCTGAAATAACCAGCCTTCCTTTGTGCAAAAGAACTCTCTGATGCTAAGAAAAACCATATATGGAGTTTGGCTTTTGCTGCAATTCTTTGATAATTTTACATAGTGTCTGATCATGTTGTACCTCTTGCTGGATTTGTTTACCTTCTGCCCACATTGGAAAAGACACAATGGTTTGAAATTCCCCTTCTTCATAAACCCGTGACAAAGCATCATCTGCCTTGTTTTCTGGTCTTGATTTATACGTGATTTTGAAGTGATAGCCCAGAAGTTTTGACATCCAACACTGCTGATCTGTTGTGGTAATTATTTGCTGCAACAAATGACGTAAACTTTTCTGATCGGAATAAACCACAAAGGGTCGCCCAAGCAAGTAATGACGCCAATGGTTCACTACCAACACTAAAGTCATCAATTCTTTCTCATAGGCTGACTTAGAAAGGTTCCCTGCTGAAATAAGCTATGGGTCTGTTGTTTTGCATCAATACCGCTCCCACTCCATTTCCTGAGGCATCGCATTCAATCTCAAAGGGTTGGGAAAAATTAGGAAGAGCTAGGACCAGGATGTTGTCAAAGCTTTTTTGAGATCAAAAGACTCTAAAGCAGCAGAATTCCAATGAAATTCTTCCTTCTTAGTTAGTTCGGTAAGCGGTTTGGCTATTTTCCCATAGTTCATAATGAACTTGCGATAGTACCTGGTTAAGCCTAGGAATCCTCTTACTCCTTTAACATTCTTAGGAATAGGCCAAGTCAACACACTACTAATCTTAGCTGAATCCACTGCTACTCCTTCCCCTGAAATGATATGCCCCAAATACTCCACCGTATGTCTCCCAAAACTACACTTTTGTTGATTAGCCACAAATTTGTTATTTTGTAAAACCTCCAAGACTATGGATAAATGAGAAAGATGAGAACTCCAAAATATGCACTATAGACTAGCATATCATCGAAAAAAAACCAACACAAACTTTCTGAGAAAAGATCTAAAAATATCATTCATTATAGCCTAAAAAGTTACCGGCGCATTGGTTAAACCAAACGGCATTACTAGGAACTCGTAATGGCTGTTATGAGTCCGGAAAGCTATCTTATGTATGTCTTCCTCCACAACACTAATTTGATGATATCCAGACTTGAGATCTATCTTAGAAAAACATGAGCATTATGCAGCTCATCTAAGAGTTCATCCACCAATGGAATAGGATATTTATCTAGTATTGTAATCCTATTTAATGCTCTATAATCGACGTACATTCTCCAAGACGCATCCTTCTTCTTCACTAAAATAACTGGGCTAGAGTAAGCACTTGAACTTTGCCGTATGATCCCTATTTGCAACATCTGTTGGACTTGCTTCTCAATCTCATCTTTGTGTTGATGAGGGTAACGATATGGCCTTACACTGATAGGACCGTGTCCTTGCTGCAGGACAATGGCATGAGAATGTCTCCTTTTTGGAGGTAGTCCTCTCAACTCTTGGAATATTTCTAAAAACTGATTCAGCACCCTTTTAAACTCCCCTTACTCTGTTGTGTTCAGCTTAGTTGGTTGAATTTATGTTAGTTCAACAGCTTCTGCTTCATGAAATTCACCCGATAAACCCTCCAATAGGTTGTGTAAGGATGCTAGCCCCTCAAAGTTCTGAATTCCTCTCGGCTGGGCTGATCTGAAATAAGCATTGCCACATAATTCAACACATCTTCCCACATATTGAAACTACATAGTCAGTTCTTTCCAATCAACAATAACCTTCCCCAATGTTTGCAACCAAGCCACCCTTAAGATGATATCCATGCCTTCCAACTCCAACACATATGCATCAATCTTTAATTCTAAGTCCCCCATCCGAATGGGAATTGCTATACACTTCTCATTTGTGGAAACTTTATGGCCGTCTCCTAAATGAATTCCCAAATTCCTTGTCATTTCTACCTTTAATCCTAAACCACTAACGAGTTATGGAGAAATGAAGTTGTGGCTTGCACCACTGTCTACCAATACTACAATGGGAACCCACGAATTTCTTCCTCAATCCTCATAGTTTTGCTCTCCGATAACACTACCTTATGGATCCCAAACACCCCCATAGCTCGACATTCTAGAGCAACCTCTTCATCCTCGATATCCTCCCCTTCAATGGCTATTATTTCCTATCATCTTTTAAGGTTTCATTGTCATCTAATATTAACAACCATAGCTGTCTTTCGGAACACTAATATAGGGGTGAAATTTTCTCCACATCTGAAACACAACCCTTTTGCCTTGCGATCCATCAACTCTTGATAGGAAATGTGCCGCAATCCTCTATTTTTCTCCATGGATGCTCTTCGATCCCCTTCCACTCATCTGGTCGGTGCTGCTGGGTAAGATCCCACCCCTGGGTTCGACAATATGGTGTGGAAGCGGTGGCTCATCGAGTCTTGGGTTAGACCCGACCTGACATCTCCTCTACCTGCTCTATAACCCATGTATTTGCAAGGCTCCGTATGTGCTGGGTGAACCCAATTATGGCTTCTAAAACTAGCATCACTTGTGTGATTCCAGGTACGATGTCGGGGAATAAACGATTCATAGCTTCTTTGGTCCCCGTACAGCTCTTCCTTCACAACCCTTGCAATTTTCATCATCTGGAACCTGTTGGGTGGACTGAAGGTGCGCACTCTTCGTCGGATCTCATTGGGCAACCCACTCATGAAGTAACCCATGAATTGTGCTTCCAGTAAGCGTCCCACCTGCGAAGACATGAACTTGAAAGCTTAGATGTACTCTTCCACCGAGCCCGTTTGATGTAAATCAGAGAGTTCTTCAAATGGGTTCTCAAATCTTCTTCTGCCATACCTGTCGATTAAAGCTTGCTTCAACTTTTCCCATGTTAACTCAACTTCTGTCTCTTAGAGGAGATTGAACCAGTGAATAGTTGATCCCTCCATACTCAATAGAGCCAGTTTAATCTTCACCTCTTCAGACGTCTCATGAACTTCGAAATAAATTTCTGCTCTAGTAATTCATCCCACCGGATCAGACCTATTGAAAATGGGCAACTCTACTTTTCTCACCGACATTCTATACTCCTCCATATTACCCAAAGACTGTTCCGATTGAAAATGTTGTTGAGAAGATTGAGTACTTTTTTCACCAGCCATATTCGGCCTCCTCTCATAGGTATCATTTCCTTATCCCTCCTCTGGACGCTTCCCCATCATTTTACTCATTTCCAGTAGTAATGCCCGCTGCATTTCCCCCATGGCCATTCTTATGGATGATTGGATATCTTCTAACCCAGCTTCTAGACTAGCCATACGAGATTCCAATAGCTCAACCCTATCCGACATCTTCGGTGGCATGAAGATGGACCTCCGGCGTTAAATGAAAACACAGGAAGAAAACTATCCGCCCTTCCGATGAGAAATCCGACAGGTCAGACCAATGATAGAACTCTAGTCTTAGAATACTATAGATTTCCTGTATTATTGCAATATAACCATAATGTATATATCATTATAGTATAGAAGTATGGTATTTCTCCCTAACCAGAGCAGAATTGCTCCTCAGAAGGTATGAATATCCTTCTGTCACAAACTTTTCTCACTTTTCTCTCTTACATAAATCCCCTTCCCCAGGTACATTCTGTTATCCTAACTAATTTGCTACCTCAGCTGATAACTAACTTCCCCCTAGCCCACTGTTCTTTCTTCTGGAATACACCTTCCACACTAACGATTTATTCCCTTTTCTATTGTCCCTCTCATTTGCTAAATCTCTCTCCCCCTCGTAAGTTCTATCAGAGTGTTAGAATATACAAACCCTCCTTCATTATGGATAATTATGTAATTATGAGAAAAATAAGGTTTGGGTGTTGGAGAAAAATATCTAGAGATGATGTGAAAAATTTATGGATGAATTTAGAAGTTGTGGAAGAAACTTATGGATAAGGATGAGTTAATTGATGAGTCAAAGAAGTAACCAAATTGTATTTAAAGTCTTGTGGATAAGGATGAGTCAAAGAAGTAACCAAATTGTATTCCAAATCTTGTGGATAAGGATGAGTCAAGAAGTAGCCAAATTGTATTTGAAGTCTTGTGGATAAGGAAGAGTCAAAGAAGTAGTTAAATTGTATTTGAAGTTGTTTAGCATGTCTATATATAGGTGCTCTTGTAATCATTTACATGCATGAGAAAAAATAGAGAGTATTTTGAAAAAAAGAAGTGTTTTGAGAGCCGTAGCTCTTTGTAAGAAAGAGAGATTGAGAGGAAAAGTGCAATAGTAGTTAGAGAGAAATATTTTTATCTTGTGTGTATCCTTTGTACTCATAAACTTTGTTATCAATACAAATACATATTTTGTGAAAGTTCTTTTATTTGGAGCCCATCAAAACTTCCAACACTCTCTCAGCTCTTGATAGGACAACTAGTTTTCATGCATCAGATATCCATCAATAAAGTAAAAACCAGTTATTGGTAGATTATTTGAAACCTGACCCCAAATCTCAACGAAATCTTCATCTTGTTTATATTCTCACTTAAGCTGAATAAAATCCTAAATTCCGTTACTCAAAGTAAGCAGCAAGATGCTCGCTTGTTGTAGGCATCTAATACTTTATTCTAAATTCTTGACTTGTGCTTAATTCAACTTGAAAGAAAATTTTCGTAGGAACTGACTCCATCTTGCATGCATATCACTGTTGATTCATTTTTGAATATTTTGATACTTCAGGACTTTATGATCTAAGTAGAGCACAAACTCTATGTAATCAAGTAATGTTCCCAAGTCTTAAGAGCATGCACCACAACATATAATTCTTTATCATATGTGCTTAATTCATCTCATCTCCAGGTATCATTTAGTTTCTCACTGAAAAATGCAACTGGACTCTTTTCTTTGGACAAGACTGTAGGAGATTCTCATTATCTGAGTGTAAATATTTAGAAGTCAAACTTTGTTTTGTTACTTCTATTAGTTGTCATTCTTTATTATGTAGATTATTAAGGCTTTGATTAGGATATTTCCATGTTATGATTACAAGATTATTGTATACATAAGGGTGCAGAAACTCAACAAAAGAATTATTCAAGAACTATAAACAAAATATTCTTATTTCATGGTATCGAAGCCAAGTTTGATTATGGTAACCTCAATTCCTTTTGTTTTCATTAACATGTCAGCAGAACAGTGGATGTTAACCATAGAAGGATCTTCGATAATAGAGTTTAAGTCTCTTTGGCACTATAGGAGTATCTTCTTCCATTACCACTTTAGTCCATAGAAATTCTCCTAAAATCACTCATCATAAACTCAAAGGACAGAATTTCCATGAATGGTTTCAATTTGTAACTCTCGTGATTCATGGAAAGGAAAAGCTGGGGAGTTCATGTCTTTTACCCAACAATTTCATAAATTTGTCCAAAATATGTTTCAGTTAAATATTCAGACCCTTAGAACCAATAATGGAGGGGAGTATTTCTTAAATGAGTTTAACCAGTACATGGGAGAAGTTAGGATATACCACTAAAGTTTTTTTATGGATAAACCTAAACAAAATGGGGTAGTTGAGAGAAAAAACTGCCATTTAATGAAAGTAACTAGATCAATAATGTTTGCAAGTTTTGTTTCTACTTCGTACTTGGGGGAAGCTATCGTTACAGTAACTTAAACTGTTCACTCTAAAAAAATTTATTCAAAACTCCTTTAAGTACCCTTCATAGTTCCTTTTCAAACACTAAATTATTTAATTCTTTGTCCCTAGAGGTGTTCGGTTTTACTACATTTGTTCACAATAAGAAACCTTCCCAAAGTAAATTTGTTGTTACGGATTTTAAATATATCTTTATGGTTACCGTCCAAGAAAAAAGTACAAGTGCTACTCTCCAATCTAAAAAAATTCTTTTTGACATGTGATTTAACCTTTTTTTAATAATCAACCTTACTACTCTAAGAACATTTTTCCAAGGGGGTTAGATTTATCGGAGAAAAGTCATTGAGATCCAACAGTTTCTCTTATAATAAGTCAAGAAATCTTTCTATTTCAAAATCTTTGTCCCATAATTTTGTTATTCCAACCCCTAAACAATGAACACCAATATTAGAATCGAACCCAACTCTTAGTCTAGGTCATCAGAGGGAAGAGCTTATCATTGAAAGCCCTTTGAAGGTTTATACACGCAGGCTAAAAGTTCCTCATTAAGTTAATTATTCAACTTGGAATTTGGTCACGATAGGATCATTGACTTGGATTTGCCATTACACATCATAAAGGAGTAAGAAATTGTACCAAACATCCAATTTCTAATTCCCTACCTAGTAAACAATTGTCTTCTGGTTTTAAGGCTTTTATAGAAAAAATTGATGATGTTAGCATTAAAAGAAAAACATTTATCAAGCATTGATTGATCTAAGATGAAAAGGAGTTGTATTGGAGGAGATGAGAGCTTTAAAGGAAACAAAATTTGGGAAATGGCTGACTTACTAGAAGGAAAGAAGATAGTTAGCAATACACGGGTCTTCACTATGAAGTATAAAGCTAATAGGGAAGTGATATAAAGCTCTGTTACTAGTACAAGGATACACACAAACATATAAGATTGAAAATAATGAGATTTTTGCTCCAATGGTGAAGCTTAATTCCATACTTGTCCTTTTTCTTATTGCAACTAACTTTGAATGGAAACTATACCAACTCGACATTAAGAATGCATTTTTTGCTTGGTAATCTTGAGGATGAAGTGTATATGAAGGTTCCACTTGGATTTGAAACATATGAAGAGAAAAATAAAGTTTGAAAATTGAAGTATATATTGGACTGGAGAAATCACCTCAAGCGTAGTTCACTCTGTTTAACTCAACTTTGATTTGATTGGGATATCATCAAGTAAAAGTTGATCATACCATATTCATTAAACTAGAGAATTAGGTAAGAGAAGTGTCCCCATGGCATATGTAAACAATATAATACTTAAAGGAGACGATGGAAGTGGAAATTATGAAGGTTAAATGCAAATTGAAGGAAGAGTTTAAAGTTAGATTTAGGACCACTGAATTTTTTTTCTTGAAATAGAAGTTGCTAGGAGTAAAGAAGGTATTTTCGTTTCTTAAAGAAAATACACTCTTGACTTGATAAAGGAAGCATGGAACTTGGGTTGCAACTTGTAAGACCTCACTTCAGAAGGTATGGAAAGGAAAATAATCAAGTAAAGATCTCCAGTGATACCAGTACTTGGTTGGGAAGTTAATTTACTCGTCCCTTACATAGTAAGATGTTGCTTATACTGGGAGTGTAGCAAGTCAATACATGCACTCACCTACTAAAAAATACATGGAATCAATGAATCATATCTTAAGGTATCTTAAGAGAACAATTAGAAAGGGACTAATTTTTCTAAAAATAGAAAAATAGAGGAATTGAAGGGTATATTGATACTGACTGGGCTGGAAGTGAAGATTAAAAGTGAACCTCTGGGTATTGTACTAAGTTATAGGGGAATTTAGTTACAAGGAGGAGAAAAAGGTAGACAATTATGGCCAGGAGCAATGGTAAGGCAATATCTAGCACTATTGTACAAGGAATTTGTAAAGTAATTTGGATGGAAGATAGAAAGATTGATGCAATACCTATAACTCACAACAAGTTGTCCCAAATTATATAGTGATAGCAAGTTAGATATTAGTATAGTGAATTATTTAGTCCAATATGATCATATGAAACATGTCAAAATTGATCCAAATTTTATAAAAGAGGAGCGTAAAAGATTTTTATTATTTGAGTGTAAAAATATAGAAGTTAAACATTCTCTTACTAGTTCTATTACCTGTCATTCTTTATTATATAGATTATGAAGAATTTGATTAAGATATTTCCATTTTATAATTAGTACATTATTGTATATATAAGGGTGCATACATTCAATGAAAGAATTATTCAATATTTAAAAACAAAATATCCTTGTTTCAAAGACATCTCCTATTCCAACTCTACTTGCATCACAATCTACCTTGAATAGCTTATCAAAATATGGTAATGCACAAATAAAAGAAATACATAATTTCTCGTTAAGAATTGCAAAACTGTTGGCTACCTCTTTGTCCCACTGGAACTTGTCCTTCTTTAACCATTTTGTCATTGGAGTACCAATATTACTAAAATTTTTAATGAATCTTCAATAAAAGGTTGCTAGGATATGAAAGCTATGCAATTTTGATACTTTTTTGGAGTAGGCCAACCTCTTATTGCCTTAATCTTAGATATATTAACCTATATTCCATTAGCGGGCACAATATATCTTAAGAATAACATCTTATTGGTTAGAAAACCACACTTTTTAAGATTGATATATAAATGGTTCTTTTATAAGGTTGTTAGTACTTGTCTTTAATTGTAACAAATATTCTTCCTTAGAGGGGCTATATGTCAAGATATCATCAAATTATGTCATTAGAAATTTGCCAATAAATGGTATCAAACTCTTGCTTTTGTTGGGTGCCAAATAGCATCACTAACCACTTATACAATCCCTCTTTTATTTTGAAAGCTATCTTCCATTCATCTCCAGACCTGATCCAAATTTGATTGTAGTTATTCTTCAAATTAATCTTTGAGAATCATTAGGCACCATACAATCTGTCCATCATGTTATCTAGCCCTATAATTTGGAATTTATAACCCACAATAATATCGATAATGGTTCTACTATCTATAAACATCCTCTAGCTCCCCTTTTTTGGTGTTAATAAGATAGAAAAAACATAATGACTCATGCTTTCTTAAATAAATCTCTTTCGTAACGACTCTTCCACCTTTGCTTTTATAATTTCACTTTCCTTTGGGTTCATTATGTAAAGTGGCATATTAGACAAGTTCATGCCTGAGATGAGATCTATATGTTGTTGGGTATCTCTCATAAAGTGCAGCCCATCATGAATGTTATTAGGCATCAATTTTTTAAATTCCTCCATCAAAGAGTTAATTGTTAAATAGGTGTTGATGATTGAAGAAAAATTATGGCTTTAATATGGATTCTCAAAAGATCTCTATAGGAAATAACTTGATTTCTTTGAGTTTATGGAGATTAAACAAATGTAGACTTCTCAAACCATAACAATCTTAAACAAATGTAGACTTCTCAAACCATAACAATTGCGCATTTCTATAGTATTTGTTAAAACTCAAACCATAACAATCGCACATTTCTATAGTATTTAATAGAGGGCATCCTTTAACAAAACTCTAAAAATAAGTTATCATCTGCCTCGATTTTTCCAAGTAATAGGTTTTTCATATTGAGTAATGTAACATGTTTAGATTGCAACTTAAATCCCTTTAGATTTAAAGTTGAGGATTTAAGTTGCTATTGAACTTGAGACGAAAAGATTAGAAGGAACATGTAATTTTGATGCTTTAGTATGATCACTGCTAATAGAAATCTGCAACTCTTGAACATAGGTGTTGATTGCATAGCCAATCCATTAGTCTATAGTAGATGTCATCTTGGGATGTAGAAATCAAGGTAAAGCTTAGTCTCTTAATACTATTTTTTTGTTGAAGATGATGGGACAAAATTCTCTCCATAACATCACATAACTTTTCTATTTGACCTTTTGGATTCAAATATGAATCATCAATGAAATGTTGATTGAATTCTCTTTGAATTCACAATTTGGAAAGTTTTGGATATATTTCTAGACAGTCATTTGAGCAATCTGTTTGATGTTTAGAGAAGACATGATTTGGCACAAGATGCCTTAAGGCAATTTAGATATTATGTCTTCTTTTGCCATGATCTCAATAATATTTGTCAAATGAAATCATCCCTTATTTTACGTTTTTATATTTTATGAGAGTTTCTAAGTATAGTACGAGCATGACTGTTATGTTAGAAATTTACAAGTAGGGTAATACCTTATCGAAAAGAGACATAAGGATAAAGTGAGTTATATACAAAGATAGGACTCATAACCCATTGCCTTAAGGTTTTAAGTTGAGATATGATGTCCTCTTTGTATATGGGTTCACTTAGATTTGGTTTAGTTTCTCCCCAAGCTCTTAAAAAACCCTTCATTGGTATCAGAGCTAAGTTGGCAAAGTTCGATGAATAAAGATTCATGGATATAGGTCAGATGAATGGGTGATTCATGAATTGACTCAAATGGCTTTGCATAAGCAATGGGTTGAGGAAGAGCTAGTCTCATATGGATGGATACACTTGTGAGGGGGAAATGTTGGAAATTCAGAAGTGGAGTATTCTCACATCGGAAAAAGACATAAAGATGAAGTGAGTTATATATAAAAATAGAACTCATAACCTATTACTTTAAGGTTTTGGGTTGATATATTCTATCCTGGATGTATATAGGTTTACTTGAATCGAGTTAGTGTTAGAGGTGAAAAAGGAAGCAGTTTGGATCAAAAAATTCATTACTGAACTTAGAGTAATTCCTAGCATTGTTGAGCCTATAATATTATACTGCAACAACAATGATACCATTGCACAGGCAAAATAACTAAGGTCTTCTCAACGGTCCAAATATGTACTTAAGAAGTTTCATTTGATCAGGGAGATAATGGAGGAAAAAGACAATATTAGAGCGAATTTCTACTAAAGAGAATCTTGTAGATCTTCTTATTAAGTCATTGTCTCATAAGAGACATTATTGACATATGGAAGGATATGATATTAGATATGTAGGTAATTGACTTTAGTACAAGTGAGAGATTATTAGTTTATGCCCTTACAGCTAATTGATTGGTTGCAATTTTATGTATGACATTATTATTTAATTAATAAAGGCATTATTTATCTTTATATATTATGTTAATTACATTTGACATTTTCATACTAAAGGTAAAATACCTTAATTAAACTATGATGAGATCATAATTGTGAGATTTAATTTGCATTTATGTATTATTCTCAATTTTTTTAATTATAGTTCCATCAAAACGGGATATTGATGAAATAGTAAAATTAGCATACTTTATATTTTTTCTCATCAAGAAAATAATTGTTCTCATAAATTAAAGTATAAAGATACTTAAACTAACATATGAGTGCTTATTGGAGAATAAGTTCATTAAACTAACCCGATTATGAGAATCCTAGATAAAATATTACTTATGTATTTGTGGATTTCTTCATTATGATAGTTGTATAATTGATCCTTAGAATTGTGATTACCAAGGTATCTTATATACGAATTACTATGTTTTAAGGCTACTTATAACCTCTTATTTAGGATAGCTTAGTCGGTAGGACTTGGATACAATATGAATCATATAGAGATAGTTGAGTATGTCAGTAAAAGATTTTTTGCTCTAAAATAATTGGAGAGAATGTTATACCGTTATTGATTAATAGCGGTTTAAGAAATTTTTTGGCCAGAGTGAATTGACATTTAAAAAGATATTTTTAAATATCAATTATAAATCAGTAACTAATTAGTAAGAATGAACATGGTTGGATTCAAAAGAGTATATGATATATTCATATTCTGTCTAATTGGAACATTGAATGATAAAAGAATTAAATTATACATCATCATTATGTTGGGACAGATTAAGTCAAATTATTTTGACATTCCTGGTATTTGAGAGGAAGCAGATATCAATCTTGATCCATGATTATTAATTTTTAATTTAAAAGTTAAAGAGTAATTAAAAAGAGTTTTAATTTATCTAATACTAATACTAATTATAATTATAATCTATATCAATGTCAATATATTAGGAGTCTAATGAGAGAAAAATTAATTTCAATTAAGTTAAACTTAATTGTAAAGTTTGAGACACTTTAGAAATCAAATATGAGATATT
>JANIPM010000231.1:13303984-13321909 GCA_027478405.1 Erythroxylum cassinoides
AATATGAAAGAAATGTAAAGTGTAATGTATTTTTTATAAATAGATAAAATATATAAAGTAAATACAAATATAAAAAATCTAATTAAAAAAAAAGTATATCGTCATTTAATTATTAATTTTGTAATCGATTGGATAATTTAGTTATGATTAAAATGGTAAATATTTGGAATGAAAAAATAAAATAATTTAGAAAATATCTATTGTGATGTATTTTTTATAAATAGTTCGAGTTATTGAATTGATATAATTCAAAAAACAATCTTTGAAGCCTATACCTTCAATGTTATAATATATATATATATATATAAGCAGAATAGCATCGGAGCTTACTACTAATATCACGATATAATATGAGAGATGAGAGAAGAAAAAATATTGGCGAATAAAAAAAAGAAAGACCGTTTGATCATTTGGACAATGGGATAGAATTTTTGTGTTCGTCCTTAGTATTATATACTTAATAATTGTTATACTGAATCCTCATCTATTATTAATTCATTTGAATTTTTTTAAAAGAAAAAAAAAGAAAACACAATACCTAACACTATAAACAAAATATTATATACCGAAAACAAGAACAGCAATCTAGGAATAGCAATAGCGTAGAACCATCCTATCCTAACAGGATGGTTAACACTTTTAAGTATTGGAATTTGACAGACCACCGGTTGAAAGAACTAATCATCGAATTCCCCTAAACAGTAAAACAAAAGGGCGTGCAAACTCATCATCGGCAAGCAAAAACACTGACCAAAAGCATCAACAAAAAGGACATGGATCCATCCCTCCATAAGACTCGAAACCAAAAGAATAACTGAGAATATAAACAAAGGAAAAGTACACAAAAAGTACTTGACAGCTAACACAATTGAAAATATGAATGAAAAAATATTTGTCGCAACCAAAGCTCATATCAAGAAAATAGCACATCAAAGTAGGATAACAGCCGTAGGAAATAGAGAAAGGGACTCGTGTACCTGTGTTGCGATTTCTGGTTGAGGAGCAAACAATCCGAAGACGTAGAAAAGAGTGAAAAACCGAAGGTGAGATGAGTAGCTAGGAAAAGGGACGAGAGAAATGGTGACAGCAAGTCCAGATTTGTGAAAGACCCGGAGAATCGGCTAATTTTCCAAACGATATAATTTCAGTTTTTTTATTTTTCTAATTTATTCCTTCTTCTGGAGCCATACACCTCTCAGCTTTCTCTTTGCTCTGTTATTAAATTAATTGAAGGTTGAATTTTGTGGAAGATCAAAAGTTCTCAGTAGGCCTTCATCTTCATAAACCACACTCGATAGGTGGAGAAATGGATCACCAATGATCTCCACAGCTGCAGCTTCCATTTCGGAACAGATGGAATCGATTGGCATCTCTTACCAATATTTCTCTTTGGACAATGTTTGATATGTGTTTGGTCCAAGTGTGACAATCAACACAAACACGAAGATTTTTCATAACTTTCAATGGAGTCCCTGGCTCTGTATTTAGCAATCCAAATGCTATAGCAATCCTTTCACTGTGCCCAAAAAGCATGTCTCTCTTTTCTTCATCCTCAACATCATGCAGATCATATTGCAACTCAGAAATATACCCTTTTTCGGTCATCAAACGAGCGAGTGTCCCCAATAACTTATTAACCTTTTCATGTTGTTCAAATAACTTATCCCTGCTTCCAAAAGTATACAGTCTGTTTCTTAGTTCTATCCAGCTGCATCCAGGATCTTTTTTTAGTCCTCTATCTTGTATTAACTTCCGAATAATTGTGGCCTGCTCCCATTTCCCTAAAGCTGCATAAACATTTGACGCTAAAACATAATATCCAGTATTTTCTGTACCTAGCTGAATGATATTTTGAGCAGCACGTTCTGCAATCTTCAGATCATCACTTCCTCGACAAGCACTAAGTAAAGTTCCCCATATACTTGCGTCAGGCTTCAAAGGCATCGAACTGATAAACTCCTCTGCTTTGGATAATAGCTTTGATCGGGACAGAAGATCAACTATGGAAGCATAGTGCTCAAGCCTTGGCTTCATGTTGCAATTCTTTTCTAGCTGAGCAAAGCAAGCCAGACCCTCTTCCACTAAACCAGAATGGCTACAAGCATAGATGAGAGAAACAAAGGCAACATGATCTGGAACGATACCAACTGCTTCCATTTCATGAAAAGCTCTAATAGCTTTCTTTCCCTCACCATACATCCCATATGCAGATATCAGTGAAGTCCATGTCACCACATCTTTTGATTTCATACGATTAAACACTAATGTAGATTTCATTAAATCACCACATTTAGAGTACATTTCAATCAATGCATTTCCAATAGTAACACTACTTTCAAATCCTAATTTAAGAATGCAAGCATGAATCTCTTTCCCCAGCCGCTTTGCTGCCAGTAAACCACACATATGCAAGATACATAACATTGTAGTGTTATCTGGCATCAGCTCCTCAGTCCTCATCCTGTTAATCATTCTAAATCCCAGAATACAATCTTCACCTCGGACGCATGCAGCAATTATAGTATTCCACATTACTACATCACGAACTTTCGTATTCTCAAAGACTTGAAGTACGCAATCCAATCTCCCACATTTACCATACATATTAACTAAAGCATTAGCAACTATCAAATATGAATCAACACCTAGTTTAGTAATCTCGCAGTGTACTTGATTGCCAAAGTTAGTATCTGCTAACTGAGAACATGTTGACAGCAGTGTCACATATGTGATGTAATCAGGTTTCAAGCCAATCTTCATCATCTTAAATAGCCTAACCCCTTCACCATAGCCACCGTTTAGGATGTACCCATTGATTAATGAATTCCAGGATACAGTGTCCCAAATTCTCATTGTGTCAAAGACTTCTTTTGCAGCTAGCATATCACCACACTTTACATATGTATCAATGAGAATATTATACACTCTGATATCAAACGCAAAATTGCCTTTTACCATGTAATCGTGAATGAATTTCCCATTTATCAAGTCGCACGAGTGACTGCAAGCACGAAGTAAAGATGTAATTGTCAACATATCAGGCTTAAATCTATTGACCACCAGTTTAAACAATTCTATTGACTCCTCAAAGAACCCCATATTAAAATATCCACAGATTAGACTATTCCAACTCATATTGTCTCTAACCACCATTTTGTCAAAAACTCTTTGAGCATCCTCTAACCTTTCAAACTTGAAGTACATAGAAAGAAGTCCATTGCTGACTACAACGTCAGCATTTACCCCAGTTTTCTCAACCAAACCGTGAATGACCTTACCCTCGTCGATCACATTTAAGCCTCCGCAAGCAGGCAAGATACAGGAAAAAGAAAAACAATCAGGTTTCAAGCCATCCATTTTCGACTGGTGGTAAATCTCCAGAGCCTCCTCCCAGTACCCATTTGCACTATATCCCGACATTAAGGTATTCCATGACACGGTGTCTTTATGGGGTATTTCCTCAAATATTTTACGTGCTTTAGCCAAATCACCAAACCTTGCATACATATCCACCAAAGCATTCCCTATGTACAAGTCAGATCCACAACTCCTCTCCAAAACATGTTCATGAATAATACGACCCTTCTCAAAATCAAAAATCGCTGCGCAAGCATTAATCACAGACGGGAAGGTGTACCTGTCAGGCTTAAGACCTGTTTCTCGCATTTGGAAGTAAAATTCAAGAGCTTTGGTAAACATCCCATTGTGGATGAGTGCTCTTATAATTGAGTTCCATAAATAGATGCTGCTTGTGGCTGAAGTCTGGTGAAAGACAAGGAGAGATGAGATGGGGTGCTTGAGCTCAGCATACTTGCTTATAGTCTTTCCAGAGAAGAAAACAGACTTGGCAAGGCCAGAGGTGATGAGCAGTGTATGTGTTTTGTAGAGTTGTAAGAGGTTAGTTGAAGATGATAAAGCTTTTGAAAGCAAAGACTGGAGTGTATGGGCGAACATATAGCAGCAGGGTAAGCTTAGTGTACGTGGTTTGTTGCATTTACACACATCCACATTCCCCCTCCTTGTTCCTTGTTAAAAACCAATCTTTTGACTTTTTCAGAAGCTAAACAACAAACTTGACATATACGATTACCAAAGGTATGGATAGGGATGGCACGGGTCGGGTATGGGGCGGGTATGCCATCCCCCATATCCGTCCCATGAACCTGCCCCCATCTCCGTCGGGGATTTGTTTGGCACTCTTATATCTGTACCCGTTGGGAGTTTGATTCCCATCGGGTACCCGTTTACCTACCTTTTTTTTTTAGATAAACTTATTTAATATGAATAGACTATTTGTTTTTCTTTTAAATTTTCATTCTACATTCATACATACATACTGAATTTAACATAAAAGAAACGAGTAAACAGAGATTATAAATTGATAGTTAGTACAAATCCAAGAGTGAATTAAAAAAAAGACAACAAATTAAAATAACATACATTAGTTTTAATGGAAATTCCAAAACATAAAAAGCAATAGAACTTGATGAGATCCTTGTATTGTAATTGAAGGTTCTGCTCGAGGATGCCATGACACTTGATAGATCGACAGATGCTTTGAAATTTCTGCATTGTACTTGAAGAGCATAAATTGCACAAATTAAATTTAACAACATGTACATGTTAACTAGCACTTAGTTACTTTTTCTTTTCTTTTCTTTTCTTTTTTTGAAAATAATCAATTAGCATATCTTTAATTGAAATGTTTGTTTCCGATTTAAAGCTAACCATGCAATTTGTATATAAAAGGAAAAAAGTGTGTTACCTCTTTATTGCATTTGCACTATTTCTTGAACGTTAAGCATTTGTTGGACCACTTGCCTATCATTAAACAATAACAATTATTAGTCATTCACACTAAAAAATAAAAATCGTTATTTAAATTAATGGATTATGAATTGCTAAAAATACCTCACTAACATCCTCATCATACTCAATAGTGCGACAATATGCATTCGTCTCATCAGAACATGTTACTATAAAAACAACCACAAAATAAAGGATTCAATAAATATATATAATAATAACTTAATTATTTCATTGAATTTCATTCAAATAAAGATAAGAATCACCTTTTATTTCACTCCACAACCAACTTTGTGCACACATCAACGCTTCTAAAGTCTTGGGATGAAGCCGACTACGGTGTGGACTCACCAACCTTCCGCTTGTGCTAAAAGCAGACTCTGAAGCTACAGTTGAAACTGGTATAGCTAACACATCTCTTGCCAACTTCATCAAGAGTGGATACTTTACCCCATTAGTTTTCCACCAACTTAAAATATCAAAATTTTCTGTTCTTGGTAACACTTTTTCCTCTAAATAATGATCCAATTCTGTTTTCGCAAACAAACTACTCTCTCTTTCAAGAGCAACTTCCTCATCAAAACTTTGGAGAAATCCTTCATTAGCATCTCTATCATACCCAAAAGTAGATGAAACTTCACCATTATAAGAAGGTGAATCCCTCATTCTATACTCTTCAAACAAATCATAGCAAACTTTCAAAGTTTTTTTGACTTCATCAACATATAAGTACTCTCCATAAATTCTTTTAAAACAATATTCTAATAGTTTGGTCTTGTACCTTGGATCCAATATGACTGCCACTCCCATGATTCCATGAATGTCAGACCAATACTTTTTATACTTGGCCAACATATTTCTTGCCATGCCTTGAATCACCTCAATTGGAGACTCACACCATTTTTCCAATGAGCTTCTGATTTCACAAATTTTAGGGAAAACAATATTTGCCGTTGGATACTTTGTACCTGAGAACATCTCGGTCACAGAATAGAACAATCCTAACTTCTCGCAAACCATTTCTGCAAGTCTCCAATCCTCTTCAGTTGGCAAATCTTTGTATAATGGTTCACGCTGACTCAAACGATTAAAGACATCCTTGTATATCAAAGCAGCATTAAGCATTGAATATGTGGAATTCCACCGGGTCTTGCAATCAAGAACCAATTTCTTGGTACTTGCAATGCGTAATTGTCGCACCGCTTCTTCAAACTTTTGCTCCCTTTTTGGAGATGCTGTCCAAAACACCACACTATCTCTAATCCTTTCTATACCCTTGCCAATGACAAGCAAACCATCTTGAACGATCAAATTTAAAATGTGGGCACAACAACGCATGTGAAACAAAGACCCATTCAACATAAGTGAATCAAGAGAAAACTTCTTTGTGATATCACTAATGATAGCTTCATTAGTCGTACAATTATCAACCGTCAAAGTTGATAACTTTCGATCAATGTTCCAATCCAAAATGGTATTAAATAAAACATTGGTAAGAACTTCAGCAGTGTGTGGACAAGGTACATAAATGAACCTATATTATATAAGTAAATAAACAAGAATTAGATAATTAATATTGTCAATCAATGATTATTAAATGATCAAAAACATAGACAAATGTGATTCAAAAAAAGAGGAAAGCAAATTAATACCTCATGATACGACTTTGTAATGTCCACTTATCATCGACGAAATGAGCGGTGATAGCCATAAAACCCTTTTTTTGATTACTAGAAGTCCACATATCCGTAGTTAAGGCAATCCTACTACAATTTGCCTCCAACAAACTCAAAGTCTTCACCCTTTCGTAGTCATATATCCTTAAGATATCGCTTTTCACGGTATTTCGTGAGGGAACCTTAAACAAGGGCTGCAAACCAGCAGAATATTGGCGAAATCCGTGATGCTCGACCATAACCAAAGGATACTCATGTATTATAATCATCTTGGCAAGATCATCCCTTGATTTTTGTTGATCAAAAAGATAATTTGCCACCGCATTTGTTTGTTGCACCAAAACTTGTTGTCGAACATCTTGAAATTTTTTTCGAGGACAACTCTTTATGTGATCATGCAAGTGTTTAGTTCCACTTGAGCTTTTGCCAGAAAGTTTTTTCTGACAATAATTACAAATGGCCTTCTCATCTTCCCCTACAATTTTCACCTTTTTGAAATGATTCCAAACAACAGATGTTAATCTTCTTTTACGTGTATCTTCAACATCTTGTACAGCCTCTGAAGTTGAAGTGGGTTCCTGACTCGTACTATTTGGTGAGTCGACCGAAGGAGAGAGGTCAGTAGGAATGAGAGGACTATCCATAGTTATAGGATTTTGAGAAATACTCTCACTCGAGTTCATTGTAATCCAACAAAAATTAACCCAAATTACCTGCACAAGTATCCAATCAAATTATCATCCGAAAGGTATTGATAATACTTTATCTAATGAAGGAAATTAAAAAATAATTAAATCAGTAGATATAGAAAAGGTAAGGGTCCTAATCATGCTACTGCTAGTGGGCATTGCTAGTGGGCAAAATACCATGTTTTGGAGCTGATGATGGAAACCAACCAGACAAGGTTGGACAAGGTAAGCACATCTACGTAAACTTGTAACACTAATGAAACAAATTAAAAGATTAACCTCTCCTTTTTTTATACATTAATTTTATGCATTTGATTAAGTTTGATACTGAGCAGTCTTTCCAAATGGTTTACTAGAATTATATATTAGACACGTTCAAGTAACCAATTGTAACTGGTTTACTAGAGTGTGAGATCAAGCTAATCTTTAGAGGAATCAGATAAGAGTACGACACCCAGTTGACCTCAAATGGCCAAGACTAAAAAGCTGATTGGTTCAAATAAGATCCTGATGCTACCTATTTCCAGCAGACGTTTGCATATCAAGTTACATGTCTCATTAAATATGTTTATATTTTATAGAAAGTTGGAAGTTAAAATTCATTGGTTTGATCATGCATACATGGTGATATATATATTGGGGGAAGAAAGTTTCATATCATTTTAGAATACCCGAAATCAATCATTATGCAATACGTCCCTATTCTTCTCTTTACGTTCTTTACGTTTCTTCACAGATCAGACCTTTAAAACGCCTACATCTATATATGTAAAGACTAAAGAGTTGTTAAATTCATCCTCTTCTCAACTTAGAATAGCTCATCCTCGTCGAAGTTACCTTCTCTACATACACACTCGCAAAATCTCATAGTGACGAAGACTATCAGAGACCTTCACACAAGGAGTGACGAAGACTATCAGAGACGTTTCAGTCAGCATACAAAAACAGAATGATGGCTGACAAGGAGAAAACGAAAACGAAAGTCAAACAAGGAGAAAGCAGAAAACACTGAAACAGCATACAAAGAAAGGAAGAGAACTTGAGAACTTCTGGTCTTCTGCGGCGTACCTGCCAGTTGGTTCGGTGGAGAAGATGGCGGCGTGGAGAAGATGGCGGCGACACTGCGGATTGAGGAAGAACCGAAGAATTGAAATATTAGGGATTAGTTATTAGGGATTTGGGTGGGTTTTATGTATATATATATAATGGCAAACTTGTAATTAATATACAAAGGGTAAACGGGTAAAAGGGTATGGGGGGTGGTATCCCCGTACCCGCCCCGATACCCGACGGGTATTTTTGTTAACCCCCCATACCCGCCCCACGGGTAAAAATTGGCTCCCTATATCCGCCCCCGTTCGGGTAATTTTATCGGGTACCCATCGGGTTCGGGTACAATTTCCATCCCTACTAAAAGCGCTAAGAAATTGCTACAATTTGTGGAAGAGTGCTCCTAGACTGCTGACTAGTCTCTTGTTGGGACTCTTATAGGTATGTTGACTAATGTGAAACTTTAATAGACCACGTACTATACATGAACATGTCATTGGGATGACAAACATTGCAATAAGACTTAATTCTTTAGGAATGGAAGTGGATGAGAACTTCCTTGTGTATTCCATCTTGAACTCATTACCACCTGAGTATGGTCTCTTCTAAATGAACTATTATAACATGAAGGACAAATAAAATATGCATGAGTTGCACAATATGTTGGTTCAGGAAGAGATTAAACTCAAGAACCAAGAAAGTCACTCCATTAATTATATCAAGAATCATGGAGCTAGTAAAAAAGGTGGAAAGAAGCATGAGAAGAAAGTGAAGGAACCCCTGAAAGTTAGTGGGGAATCCCCTTAATTCACAAAAAAGAACAAAAGAATGAAAATGTCATTTCTATAGGAAGGTTGGGCATTTCCATAATGAATGTTCCAAACATTAGGCATGGTTTGAGAAGAGAGGTAAGCCTAGTGCTTATGTATGTTATGAAACAAACCTTGCTAAAGTTCCTTTTAATACTTGGTGGATTAATTCTAATTGCACCACTCATATTTCTAATACCATACAAGGATTACTTGTTAACTAAACCATAAGAACAAATGAAATATTTTTCTACATAAGCAAATAAATGAGAGTTCCAGTGGAAGCCATTAGGACTTATTGCTTAATCCTAGACATCGATATCATTTAGACTTACGTAAAACTTTTTATGGATCTACTATATCTAGGAATTTAGTTTCTTTATCCAAAATTCATAGATCTGGATAGTCATTTAAATTTAGTTATAGTAGTTACAGTTTGTATAAATATAACCACATAATTGGTGGTGGTGTACTATGTGATGATTTATATAAATTAAACTTTGATGTTGTTTATACTGAAACTTTATTGAATTTGAATCCCGATATTGGTATCAAACATAGTTTGATTAATAATATATCTGCTTACTTATATCATAAATTTTTAGGACACATTTTCATAATAGTTTGAAATATTAGTAAAGAATGAAATACTTCATGATATTGGATTTTTTATCTTAACTTTTATGTAGATTGTATTAAAGAAAAACAAATAAAACACACAATAAAGAACATAACCACAAGAAGCATCGAGCTTCTTAAAATAATTAACATTGATGTGTGTGGACCATTTGATTTACCTATATTAATAAAGGAAAATATTTTATCACTTTTATAAATGACTATTCATGTTATGGATGTGTCTATTTGTTTCATAATAAATCTCAAGCTATCAATGCCTTAGAGGTGTATATTAATGAGGTTGAAAGATAATTAGATAGAAAGGTGAAGGTAGTCAGGTCTGACAGAGGTGGTGACTATTACAATAAGTATGACTGAAGTGGTCAAAATCTTGATACTTTTATTAAATTCCTTGCAAGACATGATATTTATGCATAATACACAATGTCGGGCACACCACAATAAAATGGTATGTTAGAATTTTGTAATAGAATTTTATTAGATATGGTTAGGAGTATGATGTGTAATTCATATTTACCCCTTTTTTTTAGACATATGTTGTAATAACTACTATACATGTATTGAATAGGGTTCCTAGTAAAGCAATTCTAAGGACTCCTTTTAAACTGTAGAATAGGAAGAAACCTAATTTGAGGCATCTACTTGTTTGGGGTTACCAGGCAGAAATTAGGTATTATAATCCATATAAAAAATAGATATAAAAAAGTCATTGCTTTTTTATTGGTTATCTACAGAAGTCTAAATGACTTAGATTTTATTATCATATCTATACTACAAAAATTATGAAAATTGGGAAAGTCAGGTTTATTAAATGTGGTGAGATTAGTGCCAGTGAAACACCACATTGAGTGGATATTTAAGAAATAGGAGTGCAAATCCATATAGTTGTACAAGTCCTTGTGGCTTATACATCTACTCAATTTGTTGTTTTATGAGTTATTAAACCGTCTAATAATCATAAAGAATAAAAAATTAATGAACTCACTATTCATAATGAAATTGAACATAAAATGAATTAACCTATAGTAGAAGAAACACAATAAATGGCATCAAAAAGGTCTCAAAGAGGAAAAAGACCAGTTATTTCTAATGACTATGGTATATCTACACGAGTCTGAAAATGACTTGAGAATTGAGAATGACCTAGTGACTTTTTCACAAACTATAAAGAATGAAGTTTCTAATATGTGGTTAGATTCTATGAAACATGAGTTCAAATCGATATAACAAAATGGTATTTGGGACCTTGTGGAATTGCCAGAAGGTTACAAAAGAATTGGTTGTAAGTGGGTCTTTAAGACCAAACATAACTCTTTTAGTAATCTAGAATGTTACAAGGTCGGATTAGTTCCTAAAAGATTTACTCATAAAGATGAAATTAATTATAAGGATACTTTCTCATCAGTTTTTAAAAAGGATTCACTTAAAATTATTATGATTTTAATGGCTTATT
The DNA here is from genome assembly GCA_027478405.1 of Erythroxylum cassinoides. Classification (NCBI taxonomy): domain Eukaryota; kingdom Viridiplantae; phylum Streptophyta; class Magnoliopsida; order Malpighiales; family Erythroxylaceae; genus Erythroxylum; species Erythroxylum cassinoides. The sequence goes on from JANIPM010000231.1 coordinate 13,315,107, forward strand.
GTGATATGGAGATGAACCAAATAAATGTCAAAACTGCCTTTCTAAATGAAGATTTAAAGGGAGAAGTTTATATGGACCAACCACTAAGGTTCGTAAAGGATAAAAAAGAACATATGGTGTATAAATTAAAGAAATTAATACATGGACTTAAACAATATTTTTGGCAATGGTATCTTAAATTCAATGATTTTATTACTTTCACTGGATTTAAGGAAAACACTACTGACTAAGCGTAAGTTTATTTTTCTTCTCTTGTATGCTATTGACATCTTACTTGTAACTAATGATCTTGGTCTATTAAGTAAGACTAGGAAATTTCTCTCTAGTCATTTTGAAATGAAAGATATGTGTGAGGTAAGATATGTGATAGGAATAGAAATATTTTATGATAGATCATAAGGATTGCAGGGTTTGTGTCAGAAAGCCTATATTAATAAAATGTTAGAGAGATTTAGGATGAACAAGTGTTCAACATCACTCATTTTAATTTAGAAAGGGGATAAATTTAGCCTCAATGTCCAAAAAGTGATTTAGAACATAAGCAAATGGAATAAATTTCCTATGCATCTGTGGTTGGGAGTCTAATGTATGCTCAAACATATATGAGACTAGTTATAAGCTTTGTTGTGGGAATGTTGGCGGGGAGATACCATAGTAAACTTGGTATAAATCACTGAAAAATTGCAAAAAAAGTTATGAGATATTTGTATTAAATTAAAGAACGTATGCTCACTTTTTGAAGGTCTAATCACCTTAAGGTGGTTGGATGTTCAGATTCAGACTTTGTTAGCTGTATAAATACAAGAAAATCCACATTTGGCTATATTTATCTATTAGTTAGAGTAGTCATCTCATGGAAGAGCACAAAACAGTCTATAATTACTACATCCACTATGGATGTTGAGTTTGTAGCACAATTGAGGCCATCATTCAGGCTGTATAAATTTATTTCAGAGCTTAGGATTGTTGACAGTATAGTCAAGCTACTGAAAATTTACTATAATAATCTTGTAGTAGTTTTCTTCTCTGAGAACGACAAGTATTCTAAAGTTGCTAAACACATGGAACTAAAATACTTTATTATTAAGGATGAGGTTAAAAAAAACGTAGAGTGTCAATATAGCATATTAGTACTAATCTTATGATAATTGGCTCTTTAACAAAAGGATTACTACCTAAAATATTTTTTTGGTCATGTAAAGAACATGGACATTATGTGTACTAATGATTGTTAGACAATAATATCATATTGGCTATTATTATGTATTTGATACTCTTTACGCATTAATGAATATATTATTTCTAAATTTTTTGTTTTTTTCTTTATGTATTTGATTGTAATGTATGTTGTTGAAAACAAAACTAAATGATTCATTTAAAAAAGGCGGCATTAATGTTAAATCTCATTATGTACTTCCCATTTATAATTGTGATTAAAGAGAACAGCTAATATAGTGGTACGTAGAAAGGAATATGTTAAATTAATAGTGTATAACAGTCATGATCCTTATTAATGTTAAACTTAATTATGATTATTGATGACAACAGTATATGTGAATGGAGACTATTTATACATTATGATTATGATAGCCTACATAAAGTCAATAGGAGAATGTTTAGTCATTTAAGTGACTTATGTTTAAAAAGGCACTTAGGGGATCTAATAATTCATTAAAGGGTCTTTTGGCTATTGTGATGGGAAGTTTTAAACTGACTAATGGATGTCAATTACTAAAGTCTAGGTTTCATCTCCCGCACGGGTAGCTTGGTTGGCAAACTAACAGGGTCAATTGGAGCAAGGTCCTAAGTTCGACTCCTGGCAACAAAGGGAGGTAGTGGACCGCTCTGTTAGGGGACTGACCAAGATTAAAACCGTGATTCAATCCCCCAGCGGTGATCGGGCCTGCGACTGGGGGTCCCTTGGGGTTGGGGATCAACCTTTTTGGAGCAAGGTTCCATCTCTGCCGATTGAGTTCTTTTCTCATTGTATACCATCAAGAACATAAGTGAGATTGGAAGGTTGGAAAACAGATTGACTAAGCAATTTATGTCTGTAATCATTTTTGCATTACTGAGTTATGAAAAAAGGTCAATATTTAAAAATTGTCTTTGTATTGAAGTAGAATTCTAAATATGAATGTATATGTATGAGTTCCATACATTTCTAGATCCAACCATAATTAGAAAATTACATAACGGAATATGCATTTCAGTGCTTATGACGCTTTGATTTGACAAGGCTAAGTTGGTATACATCTTTCTTAGGCCTTCACTCAGATGAATATTCAAATTAGTTCAGTGAAATATTGGTTGCTCACTGTGTTTCAACGCTTATAATGAGATTCCTATGATATTGTCGTGTCTTCCTTTGGTTCTTATGGTATTTTCGAAATGGCATTCAGTGTAACACTATTAGTTTTGATCCTGCGACTGCCACTCTAGATTAAGTGAGTTTATGTAATTGTTGCACCAAGCTCATTTTCCCAGGAAACTCTTCTTATAATTATTCCTTTGTTAAAAAGGCAAATTTGATCATAATATTTACATTTAAATATAAATTAAACTAACATTTTAGAATGTTCAAAAGTAAAACCAGCACTTCAAAAATATTCAAATTGAATCTTTTATAAACATAAAACAGATAGAGGCATGACTCCATCAATCTTCTGTCATGCATTAATGGTATAACTTCACAATATCTACATGTGTGTCACATGACTATGTGAGATTCATCTAATTTAAAACTAGCCAAATTTAAATTATTAAAAAAATATTTATTTTTATCAATCTTAAATTAAATTAATTACACTAATATAATATAATTAAACATAATCTAGACTCTAATATTGTCAAAACCCCAATTTTTACTGTTTAATATGCATCAATCAATTTTTCCTTGACCCTAAAATATAATGTAACGTTAGGATAATTTTTTTTTTTTACCCTCCTTAAGATTGTAAGCCTTCACTAGATTTTTAAAAGATAAATGTTGATGGCAGTTGGGACAAGTACCAAAAATCTCTCTTAAGTTTGAGAATTATTATAAGTGGTATTTTATACCCTTGTAGCCCATCATTTAGATGCAATTTGATGTATGACATTATTAGTTAATTAATAAAGGCATTCTTTATTTTTGTGTATTTAGTTAATTACATTTGATGTTTTAATAATGAAATAAAATCCCTAGAATAATTACTAAGTAATTGAAATTATGATGAAATCATAATTATGAGATTCAATTTACATTTACGTATTATTTCTAAATATTTCTAGTTGCAGTTTCATCAAGACTGAAATAGGAAAACTAGCACACATTATGTTTCGTTCTTATAAAGAAAGAAATTGATCACATAAATTAGCGTATAGAGATACTTAAACTAATGTATGAGTGATTATTAAAAAATAAGTCACTGAACTAACCCGACTATGAGAATCCCAAATAAAATATTACTTATGTGCTTGTGAATTTTCTCATAATGATGGTTATATAATTAATTCTTAGACTTGAGATTACTAAGTATCTCATGTGGGAATCTTTTTTATGTTACTTATGAACCATGCTAGGATTATTCGGTCCATAGTATTTAGATGCAATCTGAACTATACAAAGATAGTTGACTAAGTTAATATAGGATTCATCACTCTAAAATAATTAAAGAGAACATTTTGTTATTCTTAATTAATAATAATTTATGAAATTTCGTTGCAAAGTGAAATAAGATTTGAAAAAGGTGTTTTCAAATTTTAATTGTAAATCAATTACTAATGAGCAAAAACGAATATGATTGAACCAAAAGAGTAGACACTATATCTATGCTCTGTTCATTTGGAGGATTAAATTATATATGATAACCATACATGGACAGTTTAAGTCAAATCACTTTAACATTTTTTATATTTGGATGGTCATCACATATTGCTAGACGTCAATTTTGATATATGATTATAAATTGTTTAATTAGAGAATTATAGATAAATTAAAATGAGTTTAATTTATTTGATTCTAATTAAGAATTAGAATTAGAATTTATAATTATTGTCAGTATATTAGGAACTTAATAGGTCACACATAAAAGAGTAATTTGTGAAAGAAAAATCAATTTAATTAAGTTGAGCTTAATTATAAAGTTTGAGAAACTTTAGAAATCAAATATGAGATATTTTATTTTATTAAGATTTAAATTAATTAGATAAAAATCAATTTAATTAAGTTGGACTTAATTATAAAGTTTGAAAACTTTAGAGATGAAATATGAAATATTTGATTTTATTAAAATTTAAATTAACTAGAATTAGAATTAGAATTTAATTATAATTAAATAATTTAATTTAATAAAAATTGAAACTCCTAATTATTTTTTCTATTAATAGGAAGAAAGTTTAGAAGGTAGCACTTTTCTTTTTTTCCTCTCAAAAGTTTTGAAAATTTGCTTTTATGGACATCGTTAGAGGTTGAATAATTGAATAGCTCATGATTGACAAAGTGTTAATTTTGTCAAAAGATTTCAACAGAAAACATCAATTAGGTATGATTCATACTTTACAATTTGTGTTGTTATTCAAGTTATACAATTATCAAGATCTGATTGGAATCTATAAAATTTTATTTTCCGTTACGCCTGTGATTTGCTCACGGTATCAGAGCTTCTGTTAATTGTTTAACTTGGATATGGTGCCTGATTATTGTTGATTTTGATTTTATTTTTAAAATACCGTTTTAAGATCCTGAATATGTATATGCCATTGTTTGGTCTGTATATGCCACTATTCTAGAGAATTGTTTTCTATATGCATTTGTGTATGTTCTAGCTTCTCGTATTTGACTTTTAAAATTAGAATTATGCTTGTATGTTCCTTGTTTCTGTTACTGCCTGTGCTTAGGCATGAGTGCATCTATGAAAATCTAAACTCTTGAAAGCAAGTATATGCATTTACTGCCTGTCTAGTTATGTTCTGGAATTGACGAATCAGACTTCCATATTCATGTTTCTTTTCTGGAAATTTATTTTGTGTCTTTTCCGTTTTCTCCCATCTGATTATTACCTTTGCTTTATGTCTTTAAAAATCACCATCGGATCTTAAAGCCAGTGGTGATTTGGCACTAGTTAAGACTAATTAAAGCGTTGCATCCCCAACAAGCCACTAGGTTTCTCACAACGCCAAATGTCGCTAGCATTGCTAGATATCATTAAACAGATGTGAAAAACATCATAAAGTACTTGAGCAGAATTAAAGATGTTTTTTTAGTCTACGGAGGAGCTGAACTGAGAATTCAGGGATAATCAGGTGATAGTTTCCAATCAGACCGCGATAATAGCATATCACAGTCAAGGTACATGTTCATAATAAATGGTGGTGTTGGAAGAGTTTCAAACAACCAAACATTGCAGCTTTAATAACTGAAGTAGAGTACATTTCAATGTTAGAAGCGGCATAGGAAGCGGTTTGGATCAAAAAGTTCATCACTGAACTTGGAGTAGTTCTTAGCATTGTCAAGTTTATAGTATTGTATTGTGATAATCACGATGCTATTGCACAAGCAAAGGAACCAAGATCTCATTAACGATCTAAACATGTACTTAAGAAGTTTTACTTGATTAGTGAAATAGTGGAAAGGAAAGACATAGTATTGCGGTGAGTTCCAACTAAAGAGAATCTTGCAAATCCTTTTATTAAGTCATTGTCTCAGAAGAGACGTGATCGACATATGAATGGATATAGTATTAGATACGTAAGCGATTGGCTTTAGAGCAAGTGAAAGATTGATAATTTGTCCTTGCAACCAATCATTTGGATGAAATTTGGTATGTATAATTATTATTTAATTAATAAAAGGCATTCTTTATTTTTGTATATTTAGTTAATTACATTTGATTTTTTAGTAATGAAGATAAAATCCCTCAAATAATTACCATGTAATTGAAATTATATAAGATAATAATTGTGATATTCAATTTACATTTACATATTATTCATAAATATTCCTAGTTGCAGTTTCATCATGACAGGATATTGTTGAAACTGTAAAACTAGCACACATTATATTTCTTTCTTATAAAGAAAGTAACTGATTTCATAAATTAAAGTATGAAGATACTTAAACTAATGTGTGAGTAATTATTAAAGAATAAGTCATTGAGCTAACCATATTATGAGAATCTTAAATAGAATATTACTTACGTGTCTATAGATTTTTTCGTAATGATCGTTGTATAATTGATCATTAGACTTTAAGATTACTAATGTATCTCGTATGGGAATTACTTTATTTTGATGCTACTTATGAACCGTCCTAGGATGATTCAGTCGGTAGTACTTAGATACAATATGAACTATACGGAGATAATTGAGTAAGTCAATACATGATTCATCACTCTAAAGTAATTATAGAGAATATTCTATTATTTTTTATTAGTAATGATTTGTGGAATTCTCAAGGCCAAAGTGAATTAACATTTGAAAAAGATATTTTTAAATTTCAATTATAAATCAATTACTAATTAGTAAGAATGAACATAATTGGACCAAAAATAGACATTATATTCATACTCTATCCACTTGGAATATTAGATGACGAAAGAATTAAAATATACATAATAACCATACATGGACAGGTTAAGACAAACCACTTTGACATTTCTAATATTTGGGTGGTTATGACATATTACTAGACATCAATCTTGATCTATGATTATAAATTGTTTAATTGAAGAATTAAAGATAAATTAAAAGAAGCTTTAATTTATCTTATTCTAATTGTGAATTAGAATTAGAATTTATAATCATTGTCAATATATTAGAAG
>JANIPM010000231.1:13345061-13366152 GCA_027478405.1 Erythroxylum cassinoides
CTAATCCTTACTGAACTAGGAATCTAACCCTATCTGAAGAGGATCCCTTATTTTTAGGGATCCTAATACATATTCTATATCTAATATTTATCTCCTATATTTGATATTTATCTAATACAATATCTACAACACAGATTCTCACAATCTTCCATCTTAAAACTATACTTTTCTGCTAAAATCTTTACCATACACCTTAAGGTAGGAAACGAATTAAATTTGTACTAGACTTTACTAAAGGAAGCATCAAAGGTAGTTATCTTACTTTAAAGTTGGAGCGGAAACGCTCCATAAAAGATGCTTATCATTTTACTACTTTGAGAAAGGCAAAACATTTTCCCATTAATGCAGATACTAAGTTATGAAAAGAATTTTCTAAATACAATGAAAATAATATTATAAAAACTGTTATTTTTGACATAAAGGCAACATTTAAAAAAGGATTTCAAACCTATTGGTTGCTGAAAATTTTTTGAAAACGAACATAAACATGATTGAAAGAGACAATATAAGATCTAATCATGAAGTATAGAAAAGATAAAGCATACAGAATGTACATGTCCTTCTTGCAGATGTAGCTAGAAGTCGTTTAAAGGAAAAGATAAAGCTGAAACATATGTGCATGTTTTATTTTTAACGTTTTATTATGTTTTTTAAATTCACATCTAAAATTATTTTATCTTAAATTTTCCAAATCTATAAAATATTTTAAGATCTAATTCTAAATAACACACATTCTTTTTTTTTTTTTGGGTCTACCCTTAATAACATTCATTTGATCATTAATCACCCCCGGAATTAAATGTCAGCAACATTTAAAACATCGATCAAACATGTAACAGTAATCCCTTGCAACACCTAGTTGTTTCACTTCTAATCACCGAACATCTAAGAGTAAAGTAGCCACATACTCTACCTAGCTTAACTCCTCACTTGACACCCTGTTCCTCGCATAAAGTTTGTGTTATTCTAATGTCATTCCCTCTAAATGAAGTGCAACTGAGGAAAAACATGCACATTAGATCCATCAAACTAGGGAAATTCAATTTCACTAAATCCAGTAAGTGACGCATATTGACCTAGAGGAGTTACTGACTGATTTTGTAAGAAGCAAAAAGAAGGTATCTACAGAATCGTTTCCATCAAAGTCAAAACCAAAAGCAAGCTTATCAAGCACATATACTGATGAAGAGGTCATTGAGTAACACCAAAAACTGTCAGGATAATAGCCATTAAATATGCATAGATCAAGCACCCAATGTTACACTCTAAGGAGTTCCTCTAATCAATTTGTACAAAAGAAACATGCAATTCAATTTAAGTGAAAAATAAACATTGTTCTGGTTAGACATTCTCTTCCTGGAGCATAGGAGCCATAAGGAGTTGGCTTCTTATTATCTGGTGCTTGGGTTTGATATCTGGATTTTACGTTACAAAAATGGGATCTCTACCACTTTTCCTCTCGTGCCACCAATAAGTGATGAGCGTGTACACATAAAGGAAAACCACCTCCTACCAGATTTTTAGCATTACAGTAAAATTATTGTACTTACAGAGGTCAGATAAATCTGAGTTTACCTCAAAAGTTCCCATCAGCACCTTGGCTCCTGCTTCAATTGTATCCCACGGGGTGGGCCAAACATCATGGACTAGAAATGCAAAGGAAAAGAAATTAGAGTTGAAACACGCATTACTTTTTAATCTGCACATCTAGCACCAGAAAACCGTGGGGGCAATGCCTCAAATGTGCACAGTTCTTAAGTAGGATGATCAAACACATTCTATATCAATTCATTGAACTTATTTTCAATGCTTTGAGATCTGAGCCATGGAATCTATCTATGGGCTATGGATCAACTCAGATGAGTCCTAGGAATGAAAATTCAGTAGTAAGCTTTGCCAAGAACTGAGGATTTTTCTTGTCTCCTATAGTTTCAACACCATTTCATTTTGAGATTTTGTGAACGGCTCAGTTATATGGGCTGGAATTCCCAGTTCGCAGTTTTACAGAGATATGTGCCAAAACTAAGCTGGAATTTGCAGGCAAGGGTTTGCCTAGATCTGGCCTTGTCGGAAGCAGATCCAGATTTCCAATACTAGGACGGGCCGGGCTAAAGACAGGTCTTTAAACAGTAATTTATTACTTCTATCAAGAAAGTCCAAAGCGTGAGACGGCGGGAAAATACTAGAAGCCCCTCAACACACAGGAAAAGGAGAAAAAATTGACAATAGAGTGCACAGAGCGAAGAATGTGGATTGGGATTCCGACATATGACATACAAAAGCAAAAAACAGGAGGAAATTGATGTAACTAACAACCTGAACATATATCATAGGCGTCTGGACCTAATTAGAAAAAACTGAAAATAAGTGACAATGAAAGGCTTTTCAACAAGGCTTGGTGTTTTCATCTGCTTAAACTTATAATACACAGCGATTCTGTCTGTGTATAGCATCTCTTTTGTATAATCTAGCTAACGTCCATAAAGCACCAAACTAACTGACAGTCTAAAGACAGCTCATCCCAATATAAACTGAATTAAATTGCAAGGAGAATACCTGTGTTGTATTAGGCAATATACAATTTGCAAGATCCTCATTGATGTCGACAGGAAGAGGCGGCATTTGGCTCATTATTCCAGGCATGTCTCTCATGCTGCAAAGGATATAATAAGGTTTTCACCAGCATAAGCAACAAAAATATTGTGCCAATCAACAGACCGGACCAACTAAAAGAAAATAGAGCCATCACATACTTATTGAGGATGGCAGTAATATTGTTCCTTGCGCAACAAAAAAGGTTGATATTATCTTGTAACTGTAAGTAAAAAGCATCATATAAAACAACCATGAGTTGAATAAAAGTACATGAGAAAACAAGCAAGTCTTCTAAAAGACTTTAACTGTGATGTTATGTTGTGATGTTCATCAAAATAAGAAAAACAATCAGTTGATTAGATGTATAGTTACATCTAGCAAACAAAACAATATCCTCAATTTTCATTTCACTGAAAGATAAGCAAACATGTATGAAACACAGTTTGGCATTACAAATGTTGCTTATCTAAAATGCATTTAGAAACACAAGAAAACAGGTCTTTTTTACTATGAAGAGGAAAAAAACTGATTCAGAAACAATGTTACAAGGTAAAGAGTACATGTAAATCTGGCACTTATCTTTTTAAACAACTTTGTTTTCAGATTATGTGGAAACAGACTTCTTGCATGCATCTATGGACAAGATATTCATATATAATATAGTCATACATTGATGACCACTCTTCAGTTGAAGGAAGGCAATGGTGATCCATGCTTTGAAATGTTTATGACTGAATGGACATTGTTGTGGGATATAATTCTTTCAACTAAGAGACAGTTATGGACACACCATTAAAAACAACATTGGTTCTTGACCAAGAAGGAGAAATTACTTCATTTATTTGAAAAGCAGATATTACTTCATTTATTTGAAAAGCACTTTGACTATTATGACCAAAGAAATAAAAGAATGCCAAATAATGGATGAAATTCAAATTCGATTTCTAAGGCAATCCTAAAACTCTTCAACAATTCAGGACAAGATGAGACCTTTTTATGGCATTATTTAGTTGAAAAAAATAGTCTCACTGTGTTCATTTCACCACTGAGAAACATGTTAAAATCACTTTATAGAAATCTGGTGTTTCATTTAAGAGGGAAGTTACTTCATCGGGGAAATGATAGGATGCTTTTAAGACAAAAAAGCTCAACAAGATAACAGTGCAGAAAAGCAAGGCCACTGTGTTTGTTTGTGCATCACAGTTTACAAAATAATGCTAGATTTTAGCAAAGAATCATTGGCACTTGATCCAACAGTTAGTATTTCTACCTCATGCTCACCTTAAACATAGAAAGGTTAGCTGCAATTTGACTAAAAGCTTGTGCATTCTGTTCCAGGAGATGCTTAGCTGTACGATTTATTCCTGAGACACAGGAGTAAGTAAATACATCAACAAACACAACCTATTTTCAACCAAATATTCAGAAATCAAATGAATTTATGATAGATGCTCTCCAGAAAAGTGAGTATATAAAACAGAAAGGGGGTGATACAGAACAAAATTAAGAAAATAAAAATTGGGTTATTGAACTATATACAGCAATCAAGACATTCAAATACAGCCAATCGATGAACACTTTTTCACTCTCCTTTTCTGCATCCAACACAAGACACTTAAATATCGATTTCTTTTTGAACATATTGAGCACCAAACTAACTTTCAGTCTTGAAGTCTAACTAGTTATCAGCCAAAAAGTTGGTGTAGCCAGTGAGGGTAAAGTATGAAATCGTACACTCCAGTGATAGCTGGAAAAGGTAAAAAGGTAATATATTTTGGAACTAGAACCCAGTAAAGATAGGTTCCAAATCAAATTGTAAAATCAGCCAAACAAGATCTCTTAGCATTGAAACTCAAAATCAAATAATTTCCTCTTCAGTTTAAACTTTCCCCTCTTAAATTGCTCTGCTATCCACGTCAAACTGCCTCCTAGCAAAAGGGTCACAATAATAATACAAGAGTATCCTCGCCACAAAAGAGAACCAAGTACATTCAGATCAAGACCAGTTGTCCTCAGCTTCAACGGAAGCACTGAGACAATAATACTGCAGCTCAGATATTGGACCATAGATTTTTAGTCCTTACCTTACTGATACTTGTAAAAGGAATAACTAAATGAGTCCGATATAGGACAAAAAAGAATAAGCAAACAATTAGATTTCCATATTAGAACTTGAACTAATTTCCATCAGCATCCCGGGAGTTCACCACTCCAAGGTTATGCTACTGTGAGAAAAAATGACAGAAAAACAAGGGCAAAGTAGGACACATAATGCACTGAATCTGTGTGCCAGTTGTCCCTGTTATGCAAAGTTATACTCTTTATGGCACTGGTTCAGTAGTATAGAAGGTATAACTAGATAACTTAAAAAATAAAGAGCCTGAGAAAGGGATAGAGAGGTGAAAATTGACAGCAGAGTATGAGCTACCTAATGCAAAAGCACACACTCAACAGTACATTTAATGAAATGTTCCAGCTGTTAATTCTTACCTTCAAAAAAGTTAGGCTCTCTCTGGTCCATATGCAGACGATAACCAGTCATGCTCTGTGGCACAGTAGAACTCAAATTCATCTTTGAAGATGATTCCACCATCTTATCCTGAAGAAGCACGATCTTGAGGCTACTGGTTTTTAAATCAATATGACATCCTAAGCACAATGATTGGTTCAATGAACTAAAGCATAAATCAGATATGCACTGCTAATATTAGAAAATTATCATACTAAGAACCCAGTTTAGTTAATCTTAGCACAAACACTCATGCCAACAATAACAAGAACTCTGTTGCAATAACAAACAGAATGAAATTCAAAGTACATATGTTAAATAACAATTATGTCTTAACATGGCATGGCACCTTAAGCTTGGTCAAAAAGCAAACACCATCCTATGTTGATAACTTGGAGATAACAGAAAATGAAAACTAAGAGGCAAGGATATTAAAAAAGTGTCTTATATGATATGTAGTTCAAAACAGACATCAATGGCTATTTTGTACTTATAACCAGATAACCATACCTATCTATAGAGACAATTAAGTGTTAGTTGAATCCTAAAGATTTGGCCCCTTGAGGTAAATCGATGTCATAGACCAAGTATCTGATCTCTATTATACAAGTTAAAAAAGTTTTGTGATGCATGCAACCATACATAGAAAAGACTGCTAATTCTGTCCCTCCTTCCTTTTACCCTACATTGCTCATGTTTTCAGCTTGTAATAACATATAATCTGGTTTTGTAACTTCCAATAATTGTATAATTCCAGTGATGAAAATGTGGAGCAGGGGGGTTGCACACTCTGAGAAATCTAACATGAAATAATAAACATTATCAGTCAATTAAAATTTTATATCATATTTGAAGAATTTAAATTGCTCATAAAGGCAAAAATAAAATATGTACAAATTCTCAGATATTGTGTTCAACTAAAAATTTGTCGATTATGAAAATGGGTGTTTCCTGAACCAGCTCACTATCTGGGTCCCTTCTGTTTCAGTTCAACCAACCATTTCACTCTAAGAACTTCAACGAGATTGCTCTGTCTTGTTTCAACCAGTGGACCCCTATACCAGTGGTGAGTGAATTGCTTAAACAATATATTTGCAACTTTATTATTTCAATGCATTCAACTATGGAATAAAGCACATACAGAATACAACAAAAAGAGAAATGAGTAAGTTTATTCATCAAAGAATCATACATACCTTACGATTACTGACTTTTTTTCCAGAATGGCATTCTTCTGCTTTCCTTCTCTTTCTCTGCAGAAGTGATGTAGGGAAAAGGTTAAAACAACATATTTAACAAACAAATATATTAAACTGGGTGATTAGAACTGGAACGGATGTAGGACTATAGATGTCCAAGGAAAACTGTGCTTATTCCAAATTAAAAATAACAAGATACCAGGCTACCATCTAATTTCTAGATACTTGGGTTTTCATGTCTACTACGAAACTAACCATGAAAAGGAAACTTTATCTAACTAATAAGATATAAGAAACAGAGTCTAAAAAAAACACAAGAAAACTGAATCTATTGGGCGACCAATTAAATCTGTCCAAAATTTATTCCATATTTCAATCTAGAATTAATTCAGCCCAGCATCAATCGCCTCAGGTTTGAGATTTGACGAGTAGAACTTGACATCTTCCTTTCAAATGTCTGGATCAGTTTGTTTCAGCTCGTCTTTAGCAATCCAAGTGTTTCAGCCACTTAAACAAAAATCTTCGATATGAATTGCCACGCCTTGATTTTGCCTCCTTGACATCTAATACATCTTTAAATAGCTTTTGCAAGGGGCAGCTGCTGAGCTTGAGTTTCAATCGTAGGTTCAGTATATCTAGGAAATCTTTCTTGCCTCAAGTGCATAAACACTTGCTCACCTTCAAATTAATGTTAATTTGCAGGAAGAGTAGGCTGAATTACTGTCTTTTAGGGAAGCCCTTCATGAATCTTTTGAATATGGTCAGAAAAAACTTCCCCTTCATAACTCACTCTCGCTTCTCGTGGTAATGACACCGAATCAAATACATGTTCATGTTTCAATCCTCAAATATCCTACTTTTGCAACTAAGTGCCTTTCTTGTTTCCTCATATTTCTCCATTGACTTCAACTCTTCTTGACGTTGAAAGATGCTACGTCAAACAGCAGCAAAATTCATTATAGCATCTCTTGCAACTAATCACGAACCAAGAGAAGTGCCAGAGCTAAGGGGTGTGGAACTCTAAGAGGATAAGAAACCTTTTCCTTCAATTTGCCCCTGCGAATAAAATTCAGCTTTAACAAATTGCTTAAGGTCTATCTTGTCTAAAAGCCGACAGAAGCTAATACGCAAATCTTCTATGATAGAACATAGCTGATAAGTAGGCCCATGGAAGTACTCGGTAATTTCATTAGCGGAAGACCAGATGACAAGAGATTTCAAAGCATATGCAACATTAGAGTGGGCTTCCTGATGAGCTCACAGAATTTCCTCCACCGGTCCATAATTAGTACCTTGTTTCTTCTGTTCATTCAGCAAAGCAACCTCTTACGATACTCATATTTCATGATTTCAGCAGAGCCTCGGTCATAAATTGCATGAATGTATTTGGAGAGATATTTGTTGCCGAAACTAACTGATTCTGATCATTATTTTGAGTAGCATGCATACCATCAACAAGAATCTTATTAACACCATACTGCAGTACTAGTAAATTCTCATTCATGTTTCCATCACATCCACAAGTTTATTTTGGAATCACTGGAATCATTGTGGCCTTCATTATACAAACATAATCAGAAGTTAGATCAGTTCCAATTCTTCCATGTTCATTCTCCTTACATTCTTCACATAGTCAACTACTTTCTTACTTTTGACATTACCTGGTCAGTGCATACCCTTTTATTTAAGAGGATACAAAGTTGGCCTCTTATTAATCCAATAAAAGGAATACGTGTCATTTGTGAATCATGTTATGGTCAAATAACCATGACCTAGCAGCAAGAACATGCCCATCATTCATTGGTGCCACATCACATAAAGCTTCACCCTCAACTTGTCTCCCATAGGAAAATTTCACCAAACATTGAGATACGACGGGTAGTCAACGTCCTTTCTTTAGTCAACCAATTTTATATGGATGTGGATGTTAAGTTATTGAAAACTCCAAATTGTCTATATCCTCCTTTGAAATAATATTTTCCATTCTACCACTACCAATAACAAAATCATAAAATCCTTGTCATCCTCAATAATCGTCGTAATCATCAGTTGTCAAACCACTAAAGACTCCACTTTCATTGGCTGAACTTCAACGTCCTCCATCTCTCCATCATCTTCATCATAATTTGAGTCTATTTCTTCCTCAAGTTCAGCCAATTTACCCTACGTTATGAGTAAGTGAAAGAAACGTGACCCTTCTCTCCACGAGTGAAACACTGAACTTGGGCATTGCTGCTACTTTTAGTTCCTGTGAACCAGCACTCTTTTGCCATATATGACACTGTACTCTTGCCATTTTCCCCTTTCACCACTAGTTGCACTATCACCGACCTTGCTGGTTGTGGTAGCTCCCAATTTTTTTGATTCATTTGAGAAGCATGTCCAGCTCCCAAATTGCCATCACAATTGCTTCCATGAGTGGGCTTCATAGCACCATGACATAAGAACACATTTTTCAGCAGCCAAAAGCATAATGTCGAGCATCCTCAATATTGTGTAAATTAGTTACTTCCACCTTATCTCGAATAGATTAATTTAGACCAGCAACATAATGCAAAGCTAGTTGTTCACTGCTCTTGCTCCATCCAACTCTAATGGATAATTTGTTGAACTTAGAAGTGTAATCCTCAACTCTCATGGTTTCTTGCCGCAGAAAATGAAACTTCTCGTACAACTCCTTCATATAATTAGCTGATCAAAATTGTTTTCGCAACTTCATTTTCATTTGTTTCCAAGTGTTGAAAAGGCTTGCCTTTTCGTGCATGTTGCTCTTCAACTCTCTTCTACCATTGAAGTGCAGTACCCTTCAGTTTAATCTTTGAACAGCCCCTTTCAACATTCTTCCATGGTTTTCCATTCAAAAAGAGTTTCTAAGCTAGCCTCCCAATCTAAATAATATTTCACATGCAATTTACCATGAAAATCAGTAACTAAAATCTTGATTACTCCACCATTCGATTCATGGGCATGGAGCAACCATCTACCAATCCACCTTGTGCCGCTCAGTATGTGAATCCAATTCGGTTATCTCTACAACAACGTCTACAACGGTGTATTATAGTTGTTGAGCTAAAATCCTTGAAAGTGAATAAGAACTATTGCTCTAACACCACTTGATGTAAGGAAAAGGGTTAAAACAACAGATTTAACAAACAAATAGCTCGAACTGGGTTATTAGAACTGGAATAGAAGTTTGGACTATAGCTGTCCAAGGAAAACTATGTTTAATTCGAACAAAAAATAATAAGATTTATATCTGTCCAAGGAAAACTATGTTCATCTGTCGTAATAGAATTCACCTCAAAAAATGAGTAAACCTATGTTCATCTGTCCTATTAGGAACTAACTATGAAAAGAATATCTAACTAACTAGTAAATATAAGAAACCAAGCCTAATAAAAACACAAGAAAACTGAACCTATTGGATGAGGAATCAAATCTCTGATATTTATTCCCTATTAAAAAAACTGATTAGAATTAATCCAGCTCCTGCATCAAAAAGGTTTTCAGAGTTATATCATAATCGAATTGACCGATCTTAGTTCCTTTACAATAATGCAAATGCTAAAATATTTGGTGACTCTAAACTTTCTGTTGGAGACACACAAAAAATAAAAAATAAAAAACGTAATATCCATTTTTAATCATGTCCTTTTTTGCTTTCGATTTCTACAACACTAAATGGCTACTATTTGAACCTCCCAATTAAAGGTATCATTTAGAAGAATTTTTTAAGGTAGCAAACAATAGCAGCAGTTTACATGTAAACCGTCTGCAAGTAAATGGGCGGGACAAAGATAGAGAAGAGTAGGGAAGAAAGAGAAAAGAAAAGGATAATAATAATTAGCTAATGACCTATTGAGTTTGGTAGAACCTGAAGTTTGCAGATATTGCAACATAACTTCCATAGGAAATTGAGGTTATGAATTTTTTAAAAAAATATGAGAAGTATAAAAGAACCACATTATCAAAGATTTAAAATATCAAAAGCAGCCAAATCATTAAAGATTTAAACTATCAAAAGCAGAAACATTTTGGCAGTCGAATGGAATTAATAAAGCATCAAAAATACAGTATCTCTGAGGAGAAAACAAGATAGTCTACCGTCATCCATCTACACCTCAATGCAACATCACGTACAGTTTTGTCACGCAATGTGGCTGCGATCTTTATGTACTTCATAATAGTTGGTTCATCAGCATATCTGAGTATTGAAGTATAAAGAGATCCAGAAAAGAAAATTAAACTACAAACTCAGAAAAGTAATTCTAGTTAAGATCCTGTAAGACAAACATGCAATAAAAACTTGTCTAGAATATTGGATCAACCAAATCTAGAAAATCTTGATCAAATGGCCAGTATGGATACAGATGTTATGAATCAGTTTACCAAATTATGATCATAACTGGAAGCTACAAGCAAAAAGTTCTATATGTGTGATCTGAAAAAGCAAATACAACATACTTTTGAATCAATAGAGCCAGAACTTTGCTACCCAGATACCGACTACTTCACCACAGACAATAACTGGGGAGTATGAAATCCAAGATCCGCTAAAAAAGAGGCAACTCCAGATTTACAAAACCATTGCGCAAGAAGAACTTCCCCAACAATCCATAAGCATCATATACTTCAAAAAGCCAGTATAAATACTCATCTTAACGTATCCTGTCCACTATGTGCCAGTGAAGCAAAACAGTAACACTTGCACCCATTAACATATAATCTAAAGCTGTGTTGAATTCAACTTTTAAATTTTCGCTTGTTTTCCCTTCCTGAAGGGTAGGTTTTGAGTTTTGAATTAAGATCATATAGAAACGATACCGTTCGGTGATTTTCACAGAGCTTACTAAAAAAAGTCATACATGCAAAATACAAGATGCGTTTAAGAGTATAGTATGGAAAAGATGAAAAAAGAAGAGAACCCCGAAAGAAATTACGCACTTGAGAAGGCCTTGCTCTAATTTGTATTGTTCATCAACTGACCACTCAACGGCCAAGCCAGTGTCATGTTTGAACTCAGGAATAGAATCAAGAACAAGAGGAGAACCAGAACAATTGTTAGCTTGGACCTGAACCAATCCAGTGCTGCTGTTAATCATGCTTGAATTACCAGGAATCATCATGCTCGTCGAGGAAGAGCTAACTCTACCAATTCCAAAGTCACGCCCCATAGAATTCAACACACAGTTGCTATTTATTGCGCCCGATTGAAAAGTTATAGCATGTCGAAGAAGAGCGGAATTCAAGGCTCCACCTTGAAGAAACCCTGTATTTGATTCCGCAGCCATTTTCCTATCCAAAAGGTCTGTTTCTTTTCTACAACGCCATGCTCACCCGACAAAACCCATTAACGAAATCAACCAGAAGATTCAAATTCATATGTAACCCACTTTGGATTAGTTCCCAAAAACTCTGTAAATGAAATTAAAATTCATAGAGAATAAGAATGGTCAAGAATTGAACGTTCAAAATCATTAAAATAACTACAACAAAGATAACTAATTGAAGCAACCGCCAAAAACTTAACACCCAAAACAAAGGAACATAAGAACATCTCAAAAACCCCACAAAACACACCCCTAGATTCCCTCGAAAAGAAAAACATGGGATGTACTTCTGACGCAATGAATCAGTGTCCAAAGAGCAAAGCTCCAAATGACACCAAAAAAAAAAGAGAGAGAAAAGAGACAGCCTCACACAGAAACCAAGAAACAAGAAAAAAGGAAAATAAAAAGAAGGACCGTGTGTGACTGTAGAGAAAGAAGAAAGATGGTGGGGGTGGGGTTACCTTTTGAGCCGACGAAGTTCTAATTGGGTTATTTCAGCCACCCCAAGCTTTTGGCTTTTCTCTATCACTTAACGCTTGCTACTTGCTCACTCAGCACCACCCTCTCTCCCTGTCTCTCTCTCTCCTTCCCTCCCACACAAAAACACAAACACCTACAAAACAAAGCCACACTGTACATGGGGTGTCGCTACTCTTACTTTTCGTGGGATATAACTCTCTAGGGAGAGACAAACAAGGGATAGCAGCTCGCTCTCAGAGGCAGAGCCTCTTCACCGATAGCTTATAGAACAGAAAAGAAAAAAATGGAATTTCTGTTGGTTTCTTTCTTCTCCTCCTCCTTTTAGTACCTGAAAAGTCATTTATAAATAAAATATACGTTCAGATCTTGGAATTCAGCAACAGTGCGAATCCCCACAAGCATTTGATGCCAATTATTGTGGACTCTCCTCTCCTCCCCACATTTTATCTCCTTTTCCCTTTTCAATTTCTATTTTATCATTATCGTTGGTTTGCTTGGGTGGATACCAATTTTAGCGACTGTTATAGTAATTGGTAAAGTTATTCTTTTACTTTGCTCAGGACCGAACGCCCGATGAACATCACCTTAACAAATGATCAACTTCATCTATATTGATGTTAAGAACAAATTGGCTATTTCTTATGTGCTTTTGGCTCAAGACAAATTGAATTTACTCTCAAACGGCACTTAACCAAGAGGCGGGTACAATACTTTGAAAAAGTTGATGGTTTAGAACTGACCTAACTCCTTATGATCGTGTTGATAACATGTGTTTGCTTCTACAATATAAGGTGCCTAAAATAACTCAACTCCACTGGTAAGCTGGATTACTTTTTGATGTATGAAAATTTGCAGTACATATGAACCCAAGTTGAGATCAGAGCAGCCTCACCAGTCCATGATGATTTATGTATATGTTTACCCAACCACAATAAAAAGTTCCAAACTTTGCAAATGGGAAGCTGCTCTGCTTCTTTTCAGACAAGAAGAGAGTAAGGCTAAACCAAGTTGCCAATCAAAGGAATGCAATGCAGATCAAGATTCCACCAATTCATAACCATTATTAATAATGCAGTTTTGAGAAGCATATGACTGTCATTAGCATATGTAGAACTACAGTATCAAAGGATCGGTTCTCTTCTCCTTATTCATCTCTAGTAAAGAGTTCAACCATGAACCATGGTTTTAGTATTGAAAACATTAAACTACGAGAGGCGGAGCAGAGGAGATGTGAGGATTACCGGAAAGTCCCACAGCAACCAAAAAACTAAACTCTCCAATCTTTATTATTGAAATATCCAAATTCCATAAACCAAAACTACTTATCCTCATTGGACCCAAATACCTTCATCCTTGATAATGGAGTTCTCAAGTACCCCTCCACCTCAAACTTCCTAGGAGACAGCTCACGGTACTTGGAAAACTCATCTCTTGCCTCCTCATTCCTATCAAGCAAACTGTAAATCATTCCTCTACAAAAGTAAGGCCTAAAATCAGATGGGTCCTCCTTGGACAATTGATCATAACTCTTCAATGCCTCGTCCACGTTCTTTTGCAGGAACTGTATTTGAGCCATAATCAATCTCACGTCCCTCGCTTCTTTCACTTTATTTTCCTCTTGGGCAATGTCTAGAGCCTCCTGTAACCGACTAATGACGCCCTGCCCTTCTCCACAACGGTCCATAAGGAGGGCGTTCTCGAACAATGCCTCAAAAGATAAAGGATTCAGTTGGAGAATTTCCTCAAACATTTGGCGTGCATTCTGGGTTTGACCCATTTCGCTTAACAGCCTTGCCGTTAAGAACTTCCACTCGACCTCCGACGGCTGCGCAGACACCAAGCGCTCTAGTACCTTCAAAGCCTCACCATCTTCTCCATTCTCGAGCTTTTTCTGCAAAAGGGTCTTCAAAGATTCAACGGCTTCAGTACTTGAATTGAGGAATTGGCCTAAAGGGTCGGTCTTGTTCTGGCTTTCGTTTTCCGCTTCCTTTTGATCGTCTTCCAAGACTTGTTCAGATGTCTGCTCGGCGAGAGTCGCAGGAGTTTGGGCCTTAGCCGGCAAGATGGAGAATTTGGTAGCCATAGAAACAGTAGCACCAATCAAGATTGCGGCTTTGGCGAGATTCTTGAGGTTTTGGGAAATGGGTTTGGCAACATTTGAGGAAGCCTTGACAATTTTAAGGGAAGTGATGGTCTGGCTAGTAGACAAGTGGGGTTTTAGAGGTTTGTTAAAATGTAAAAAGGAAAGTGAAGAAGACGAAGACGAAGAAGAAGAATAAGAAGAAGAGCGGTTAGAGGAAGGTGTCCTGAGATGAAGGAAGGAAGAAGCTAGAGTGGAGTTCATGGTTGACTGGATTGAAGAAGAGGAAGAAGAAGAAGAAGAAGAAGAAGATGGGCTGCTGCTTGGTGGTGTTTCAAATTGGCCTAGGAAAGTGCAAGAGTGGTAGGTGTTGAATAAGTGACTGACCTTGTTTAGTAATTTTGGGTGGAACCTCAGTCCAAAGGCGGCAAATAATTATGAATGCCAACTTGATAAACTCGCATAATTTAATACCGATTATGCAATCTTTTTTTTTTTAACAAAGAAAAGAAAAAACAAAATTACAAGATGTTCCGAAGGAGACCAACCCTTATCATATCTTCTATAAGAATATTGACACACCTAGAAGGTGTATTATTAAAAATGGTAATCTAAGACTCAAAGTAATTGCAAGGTTGACGAGCCAATCAATACACCGATTTCTCTCTTTGTATGTATATCGAGAAAAAACAACCCAATTTTGAATGAGTAATTCGTTAATGCCCAAGACGAGTGAAATGTGTACATATCATGGTGAGAAGAGACCCTCAATTCCTGCTACCGGTGCCAACTCCACAATTTACAATTTCTTAAACGGAACATGTGAGTCTTCTCCTTATCTTAACAGGCGACGATCTGTTCCCATGGTGTACAAGTTTGTTGCAAGCAAAGGCAGTTACAGCAACACCAGACAGTATGATTTTATGTATTTCTTTCCTAAAACATTGCAAAGTTAAAAATGTTAAGTTGACAACAAATTAAAAACTTTTATATTTAATTAGTAATTTTTATATTACAAACTAAGTAAAATCTGAATTTAAATAATTTAACCTATTCCGCGGCGATGGGACTTTCTAAGACAATACAACATCCAGCATTGTCCCAAGATAACTAACAAGCAGTACCTCTTTCAGAAAGGACGGTGATCCAACAGTAACAGCGTCCCAAGCAGAGGAAATGGTATTGGCATGCTTTGATAAGATGAATAGTCATAAGACAGGGGTATCCACAAATGGCAAATAGTGTACATTTTTCAGCCATTGACAAACATCAATTCATCTCTGCTGATAAATATTCGTCGGACGTCGGAGGAAAAGAGACTACCCTTTGATGCATATACAAAAAGGACATAAAAAGGAATCCATCAGGCCCTTTTACTGATGGTGTTTTTTCAACAAATTAATATTACGTTCCTAGCCGCTTTGCACCGCACTCCGAGCAGAACTTGGAGGTCTCTCTCAAATATGGAGCACCACATTCATCACAAAACTTTGCAGGGCTTGTTGGCTGCAATCAGTTAACAATGAGTGAACAAGTGAAACATTAGAACATACAGCTAACAATGAGTGAACAAGTGAAACATTAGAACATGTATACCAGCACTGTCAAATTAAACATTTTTGAAATATACATAAGAAGATGTTGATCTGCTTGGGCTATATCTTTGAATTAACAACAAAATTATTCTAGTCTCAATATCAAAAGACATTTGATTTTAGTTCTTTTTCCTTTCCTGTTTTCTTTTTCAGAAAGTTGGTAGTTGTAATGAGATACCAAACCGGTGCCTATCTTACATATACAAAAATAAATCATCAAAGATGGTTTCAATAACAGGACCCACCCCAACAATAATTGAAATGACGTTATCAGAGAAGCTTTTATATTTTATACCAGATTTATTCATGTATCAGCTGCAAATTCAGCAATTTAAAAGGCCTATACTAATAGGAAAATCACATCATTGACCACTAATTTGGATCACCTGTTAGTTCACAATCAATAACAGCTACCCATCCCACAGGGCGCATTTCCCATCCATCCAAAGTAGTCTTACTACTAAAGGGAACCTCCACTCACAGGAAGAAGCATTTATGCAGGCTATCTATTTCAATAGTAAATTGTGTGCGTGTATGCAATTTATTATCTGCTTTTGTGTTCTACACGCATATAAAAGGATCATAACACTTTAGTTCTGCACTGAAACATATTTTCAGTAAAATGGATTAAATGAATTTGCAGTTTTTGATAATTTTAATCAAGCAGAAAAACTCAGTATTGCCAGGAATCTTATAGGTTGCAGTCACTAAGCAGTTGATTTAAGGCTTTACGAACTCCATTTGCAATACTTTTGGAGATCATTATTTCACAGCTCCTGCCTAGCATTTCTACCAAAGGGACCAAAATCAGGTAAAAGCATTTTTACAAACTTTGAGCACATCTACCTAAGTGGCAATCACAAGTTTCAATATTTCAAAATAGTTGGAGAAAAGGGAACCAGGAAACTCACCATTAAGTGTAACCGCCCTCCAACATGGCCTCCTAAGTAAGCCATGTGTTGAGACATGGTAGGAGATTGATTTGCATGAGCAATCTCAGACATATGTGATGGTGATCCACATTGATGGTTTTGAGAAAAGTGCGTTACATGTTGACTTTGATGATGGTTGTGGTGAATAGGATGAAACTGAGGCTGATGGGACATCGCCTGTACATGATGCTTTGAAGAAGGCGTCTGCTGGGTTTCTGGCTGCAATAACAAAAGGGCAAGAAACATGAAAAGTGAATTCAATTCCAACCAGTGGAGTTGATGCTAAAGTTTTCTTTTTCTGTTATAAGAAATTGCACACAAGCATGTTCCAGAGTTACAATACTACACGCACATATACTAGGCAAAAATTGTTCTTTCCAGCAATAGGGGTAATGGGCTCATTATGTAGTTCAACCCAGTAGTGTTGTAACATGATAAATTTCCTAATCCTGTATAAGGTACCTGAAATGTGTGCAAATGTTTTGCTGTGTATTAACAAGCATATAATGGTATTGACCAATTGACTTAATCCACATATAAGTTTAATTCAAAACCAACTCTATACAAAGCAATTGTCCTCAAATTTATAGAAATTCAAGGTCAGAGCCAAGTAAGACTCAGTCATCCCTCCCTCCCCACGTCTAACAAATTAAATGATTTAAAGTTCAAGTTTATCACCAACTTTGGAGCAAGTACTATATGCACCTCTGATCCGCTTCTTTTCCTCTTTCCATTTCAAAATCATCTTCCAGTTTTAGACATCTGAGACTACATTTCATACAACCTGTTTGCAATCCTATATCAATTCTAATTCCAGAATGTGCTGCCTATGGTTAGTTGGAGCTTTCGGAACATGAAAGCTCGATTAATCAAATCCATATAGTTTGGATGCAAGAATTTAGTCAAGTTGAGTTCGTGCCTACAAATGGTAAACAATCAAAAAGTGATAAAAATGACCAATCTCAAATGCTTTCAACTAAGTGCAATTTTTTCACACATGGCTCTTGATAGTTGAGAACATTTGAGCCCAAAAGTTAGGCTCAAAATAATACATACACGTGATAATTTAATGTACAACCAAAACATTTCATAAATCCACATAAAGGAAGCACTTGCTAATTGCTAAAAGGTGAGCTAAATCTCAAATCACTTACAGAACGAAATCCTTGAGCAGCAACCAGCGCAGAATTATCAGTACTATGGAGTGCCTGGGAACATCATTTAATGAAGACAATCACCTTTATATTCAAAACTAAGGCTGTTTATAATATAAAAGTGTTTAAGCTCTCAATAGAAATTCGTGATCAAATATTGTAAGTGATGTCAAAAGTATTTCAAGCATGTAAATGCAACTCCTTCAAACTCGGTTTAGACTTAAGTGTACACTTCAGCTTCAATCTAAAGTTTAGTTCCCCAAACAGATGCATTAGCAAAATCAGAGAATGAGTCAAAACTCACGGGTAAACCAGGAATGTTGGATACCATGCGTCTAGCTTTGTGCCTCGGAGCATAAAATTTGTAGTCTTGAGCAGAGATAGCCACTTCAGTCCTACCAGTCAATCGTTTAAACCTGTGATATAACCGAATATCAATTATCACCCAACCACATAATTTTCCTACTGTTAACATGTATCAACATTTCCATGTAGTTGATTCCGATTGAAACGCAGGGTCGCACAATGCAAACATACAAACACCTCAAATATTCTATGTCACATGGACCCAAGAATTGTGTAACTTCAATCACAAACTGGTTTCAATCAGAAGAAAAATGAAAACACAAGAGAAGAATCAATTTAGCATCTTAGCAATCAGACCACATAGCCAAGGTTAATGCATGAATCAGTCGTTATAGCTTGAGCAAAAGAAGGCCTTACAATAGTTTGCATCTGCAATGAAGTAACATATTAACATTGTAGGGATAACGATTTTGCTTCCTGCCTTCCCATTGATTTTCTATTTGTTTTGAATCTACAAACTCCAAATTAAAATTCTTTTCCCCACCCCTTTGCTGTATCCCTAACTTCAAAAAATTGCACCTGTTCCCCAAAGATGAATCTTTGGATTTGCAGATATATATCATTCACTTTTGCATAACATATAAGCAAAATCATCACCTTATCATCCATCAAATCAAATTAGTATCCGGCCTGAATTTTTATACAGATAACAAATGCTGCAAGTGAACATTGACATGCTTATGGGATGTTTACAATGAACTTCTTAAGACTGTAAGAATGAAAAGGGAATATAGGAATTAGTTAAGCTCAAAAAAAGAAGACAATGGAGATCTGCATAATTAACAATAATTTAAAGTTCAATAGTGATAATTACCATTCAGCATCTTCCACGGGCATATTATTTGGTTTCTCAACTATATCCAAACCATTGACAACGACAAAGCGAACTCTCTTCTCTTCTTGGATTACCAGTTCAGGGAATCTAGTTCTCGTCTCAAGAGAAGTTGCCAATTCTCTTCTTTTAAACACGCAAGAACCTTGAGGAAAAAACATGAAATGAACTTCTTTCCGAATAAATAACAAAAAAAGGAACAACCTAGAGATAAAGTCCTTGAGGAAAAAACAGGAAATGAACTTGTTTCCGAATAAATAACAAAAAAAGGAACAACCTAGAAATAAAGTCTTTCATCTCTCAAAAGTCCTATGGCATGGAAAAAAATGTCGAGATCTAAGAGCAACCCTTTCATAAAGGCAAAGAATGAGATCATGTCTTGTAGCGCAAAAACCTAAGCAAACATGTTTTAATATTTCAACTGCACAAGTCCATGAGGAAGAAGCAGTTTCTATACCTTTCTTTGGAAACTTCTTGGTCATTCTCCTATACAAACCACCGGCTGCTTCAAGGGCTACTCCAATTGTTTTCTCACGAATACCATTCAATGAAGCCAGCCTAACGTTTACATCATTGACAAGTGTTTCATACATATTTGCAACGTACATCAAGGGCAAAGAAAATCTTGGGTCACCCTCATACTGCACATCCCCAGATTTCCTCTTGCCCAATTTTTCTTGGGCCGGATGAGTAACATATTCACCTTCATTACCAGCCAATTCAATCACGTGATCACTGATGAAGTAATCCACAATTATTTGCAAAAACCTTGCTCTTGCAGATTCAATAGGTGAGACATCTGGTTGACGAATGAAAATGAAGAACCTTAATTACGTGCAAGGACAAACTTGGGCAAGAATAGTTTGATACATAGATTAAAAAATGAGATCTTTTTAAGACCAATGAAGGCAAGAAATATGTGTGACTCTACCGTCAGCTGTTAAAATGTCATAGGCACCACCTCTAGAAGTCCCACTATTCTCTAAGCTGGATCGATCCTCTTCCACTCCAACAGCATCAAGTTGCAAGGAGTTTCTATATGTATCGTGCATGCAGTCCTAGAAAATTACCCATTTATTAAAAAAAAAAAGAACACTATTTTAAGTGAAATTGAGTATACCCAGAGATAAGGTACCCGGAGCTGACCACAAACAAACAACTAAACGAAACAAAAGAAGAGAAAAAACGAGAAGAGACAAGAGTCTTACAACAGGAGTGGGATCATCGTTGGCTTCCAATCTATCAGCGGCGTCACCCTCACGAATAGAGTCGATGTTAGTACGAGGAGGAGGAGGAGCAGGAGCAGGAGGTCGAGAATCGGCGGAGTTGAGATCATGCAGAGAACTTCCAATGAAGGAAGTGGCTGATCTCAAGTTGTAATGTTGAACTGGAACCCTAGTCCCCATTCTGCATCAACTTTACATCCCCTCCTGCTTGAAATTGAGATTAGGAAAGGAGAATCAGAGAAGAGATGATTAGGGTTATGCAGAGAGAAGATTTGAATCATTGTTGAAACAAATCTCTAAAACTCTAGGCTGTGTTTAGTGTGTGAGAGAAGTGAAGTTCGTGACCTAAGAGAGTTATGAACGGTTGTCCAAAGATAGATAAGAGAAAAGAGTAAATCCAAGCCTGAGACCGCACCTGAGCTTTAGGCATTGGGAACGACAGTCCAAACCTCACGCCTCTTTCCATACCTATGCCCATCGTCCCAAGTCTTAACTGTAGTAGTTGTACATTTACATTATATAAACTGTGTTTTTAGAAGCTGTTTACATTGAATGCTGTGGAGATTCCTACCCATTGTGATTTTATCTTCCTCTTTGTATATGAGAACTTTTTAAATAATATTTTAAAATTTGAATTGAAAGTTAGGCTGATAAAATAAAGGTTTAAAATTTAAATAATTCAACTAGCATTATACGGTCATAAAATTAACTAATTTTAAATAAATTTAAAAAATTTAAAATATGATTAAAAGATATTGTCCTTCTTGATCAAAAAATTTGAAGCTTAACTCAA
>JANIPM010000231.1:13387032-13403360 GCA_027478405.1 Erythroxylum cassinoides
ATACCGATTAGATATAAGTTATAAATGTGATTATTGTATCCATCACAATCGTAAAATAGTTGTTCTTTGCTCTTGAGAATCTGTCGAGCTTCAATTTAAAAAAAATGTTTTTTTTTTAATTTTCTAAAAAGAGTAGGACAAGAGGGCTTTGCATGCTGTGAAGTAAATTACAAAAAACATAGAAATTTGAAGGTCAATAAAGGCCTATTTATACGTTGATCCAAAAAAGGAAAAAGAGTTCATTAATGAGATAGCATTGACACTGTGTTTTGTTTTTGGAGGCATTTAGTTATGCTTCCATTATCTCAACTTTACTTCACTCCATTTCAATCATATATTTACGTGGTGATGAACAGAAGAGCATGTCCGCCAAATGCAACCAACAAAAGAGAAAAAAGAAAAAGTGTGATTCATATTGATGATCCTCACTTAAGAGGTGATAACGAGGGGTAGATTAATTGGTCCAGATTTTTCATTTAACTCTCCCTTTAAAGGAGGTCTTAAATTCGAGTCACGTCAAAGGAGAAAAAATAGGCATGTTTCTATTGATGATCCTCTAGGCTCCTGAGCAAAGCTCCTTAATCAGATTAATTACGGACGTCTCGCTTCCAGCGGCCGTATAAAAGTTGGAGCTGCTAAGGAACCTGGGGGCTGATGGGAACCTGATGCTGAGCAGAGGGAGTCATTGATTAATCATCAGCTGAACAATCTAGCGTATGTAAAGACTTCTTGTGCACAGAAATGTACAGGCTACGTAAGAATTTGAGGAATCTTAGAGTTTCAAATTTACATCAAGCTCTTTAAATAGGATCGTAAAAATTTAAGATTAATCTGACTTAAGTCAGGATATCTAATATAATCCAAAAAAAAAAAGAGAGATTCATGCGTGGTGGTGGTCGACAAGGTACAGCAATGGTGATGATATCAGAATCCAAGTTGCCCTGGAACTGAATAAATGTTCTTCACCTCTCGAATCCATCCTCGGAGGCATTTAATTTGATTTTGAACATTTGGTTTGTTGCTTTAGTTGTCAAGTCAAGCTTGCAATCATCACAAAATTATAAAAAGCAATGGACGCCATTCAACGTGGTGTGGTGTAACACTTGACTGAGCCTCCGTGAACTCCATCCATTACCACCTAATTCAAAGTCCAATAACAACAACCAACAAATCTGGTTTACGCCTAAACTTCCGGCAATGTCTTCGGGACTGTCGTGACGTCCCGTAAGTCCACCGGTGATTCTCTGCTAACCTGTTCAGATTTTGCCCGGAAGACAGCTTGCACTAAAGAGTTGGTAGCTACTTACTAACTACTGATATCTCTTCACAAGTTAGTAAAATATAAACCTCCTACTCCTAACCACATGATTGAATTGCATAGCCTTAACGTGAACTCAACCATATCGTACCCAACCCTACAGCAACCTCCAGAGCCATTTATTGCCAACACGTCTCCAATGCCCAATGGCAAGTGGAAAAGATATGACCCCATTAATTGCCCAAAGCTTTTCCCTTCACCGTAGTCTGTAATTTACGTGGAGTGAAGGATACAGATGTAAGGTGTTCTTGGTTTTGGGCACTCCTTAAAGCTCACATGCACACTCTCTTTCTTGAATTATTATCGCTTTTGAGTACGTACAAAGAGCACAAGTAGATCCATAGAGCATTGTTTGTTCTTGGCTGGAACTTATAATTTTTGGGTATTCTGTTCCCTTCCCACTTGCCACTCTTTGCTTGATCACATATTGTGCTATCTTTTCCATCTTATATATTGCATAAAAGGAAAAGTTTTTGTCTTAGCCACGGTTGTCTTCTTGGGTTCTGAATCTATAATCGGCTTTGCAAGTTCATCTATTGATCCCTTTGGAGAAGAAACAGAAAAAGGTTCAGATTTGTGCCGATGAGTGACAGTAGTCCATTAAGGGATCTGTTCATGAACTCAGAGCTTCATGACCAGCTCAGCTTGAAGACGGGCAACAAGTAGAATAATAGTTTAAGGAGTTCTTTTGAGCAGCCCAAGAAATTGAAGAGTGAAGGGCCTTACTTTATTTTCTTCAATAATGGCTGCAGTAATAAGAATATAGAAAATTATAAGAGAGGAGAAAAGAAAAGATTAAATTTTTATCGTCTGCAAGTTTTGAGATGGGTTCACGTGAGGCCTGAGCAGAGATGTCGGTGAGTTTTGGAAGCAAAGAGTTGGAGAAACGATGCCCAGTGACAGAGCTTTGCATTATTTGACTGAACTAAAGAGTTTAGTAGAGTGTCACCAATGGTTATTGTTTTCTCATTGGCCTTCAATGGCTCTGCAACTACTTCTCCTCCAGTTTTCAAGTTGAACCCGAGTGAGTAGATGATCTTCTTTTACCCTTTTTTTTTTTTCATTTATGTACTCTGAATTGAAGCATTCCTTTCTTCGAAAGGAAGAACAATTAAGCATTGAAAATGACTCGAATTGGCGTTTTTTTTTAACAGATTCTTTGATGGGGATGTTTTCAACTTTGTCTTCAGTTTGCGAGGAAAAAAGGGTAGATCTGAAGTTATTGGGGGGTTTTGAAACTTAACTCGATTCAGAAGCGCCAAAAACAGGAAGCAGTGTAAACCGCAAGCCAATAAAGAGTTTGTCTTGGCGTTTGGGTTTGATATTCCAAGGATTTTACGCTCCAAGATTCCCATATTCTGGAAGTTGTTATATTACACTTATAGAAACTGTAAGAAAAAGATCAAATCCCGCATTATACCCCCATTTAATAATTATAGATCTTTAAGACCGTGATCTGAAAAAGATTCGATTTTTTTGTTTCCTTTCTCTTCACAGCTTCCCTGTTTTTTTTTTTCTTTTGTTCCTCTCTGCATATCAATTCTGGCCTTAAGAAACTTGTTTTGAAGGAGATGAAACCGTTTGCGGTTTCAAGTTCAAGGTACCCTTTTCTCTTCTCATTGCTATTCTTCATTATCAATGTCCTTTCTCTGATTTATCCGGTTAGGTCAGGCGACATGGAGGCCTTATTGGCCTTAAAATCGTCGGTTGATCCTTTAAACTCGTTGCCATGGCCACAAGGAAGTGATGTCTGCAAATGGGAAGGTGTTAAAGAGTGTCTCAATGGAAGGGTCTCAAAGCTTGTTGTTGAGCACCTAAACCTGAGTGGTACTATTGACGGCAAAAGTCTGAATCAATTGAATCAACTCCGAGTTTTGAGTTTCAAAGATAACTCAATCTCAGGCCAAATCCCAGATCTTTCTGGTCTATTCAATCTCAAATCCCTTTTCCTCAACAACAACAATCTCTCCGGCAATTTCCCAGATTCCATCACTGACCTACACCGTTTGAAAGTGATATTTTTAGCGCAAAACCACATCTCTGGTCCACTCCCAGCCTCTCTACTCAATCTCACTAGGCTGTATGTTCTGTTCCTGGAGAACAACAACTTCAATGGAGAAATCCCACCTTTGAACCAAACCAGTCTCAGATTCTTCAACATCTCTTACAACAACCTGTCGGGTCAGATTCCGGTGACTTCAGCATTAATTCGGTTCAACAGGTCGTCTTATTCCGGTAACGTTGATCTCTGCGGTGAACAGATTCAGAGTCCTTGCACGAAAACAGAGCCGTCAGGACCAGCGCCGAGTCCTGAACATCCTGAAGCAACAACCCCATCATCGAAACGGAGCAAATTGGTGAAGATCATAGCACCTAGTATTGGTGGGTTGGTGATTATATTGATATGCTTGGTTGTGCTGTGTTGTTTGTGTGCAAAGAAAAGTGGGAAGAAACAGGGGAGTGAAACAGGGGAAAGAAAAAGCAAAGGGTCAAATGTTAGTGGGAGTGGTGCAACAGCAGGAATCGAAAGATCAGAGAGAAGCCAGCAACAAGGGAGTGGAGGGAACAGTGGCATGAGCAGTAATACCGGAGGAAAGCAGGGAGTTTTTTCATGGGAGAGTGAGGGTCTAGGAACTATGGTGTTCCTTGGCGCAGGGGATCAGCAGATGAGTTACAGCCTGGAGGATCTGCTGAAAGCATCAGCCGAGACGCTGGGTAGAGGTACAGTGGGCAGCACCTACAAAGCCGTGATGGAGTCTGGGTTCATCGTGACCGTTAAGAGGCTCAAGGATTCGAGATATACGAGGGTCGACGAGTTCAGGAGACACATGGAACTTCTGGGCAAGTTAAGACATCCGAACTTGGTCCCACTCAGAGCATATTTCCAGGCTAAAGAGGAACGCCTGCTTGTGTACGATTATTTCCCCAACGGCAGCCTTTTCTCCCTCCTCCACGGTATGTCCAGATCACTCACTTAACTAATATGTTTGCTTTCCATTGATTTAATATTTACTTTGGTCTTTGTCTATACTTTTTTCAATGCAATTAGGTTATGCAACATTGCAATTAGTTAAGAGAGTAATGAAATGAAAGTAGTAGTTAAGAGTACTGTTTGATAGGAATGCTAATAAGTTTGCCCCTCGCATTCTCTTGACTCTGATCAGTCCTACTTCATCTCAACCATACATTTATACATTTATGAGAGAAGCTATTGACAATTATATATATATATATATATAGTCATTTACGACTTATTCTCAAATGATAAACATGTGTGACATGAAGGGTTGGAGGAGTGAGTGATGTGCCTAGACGGTAGTGATAACCATAGATGGTGTGTTGTTTGTGACATAGGTGGGCACGTGAGAGTATAATTTCAAACCCCAAATGGTTGACCAAGCAGGCACCTGTACCAAAATTAAGACACTAAGGCTCGTGGCTGGTCTAACCTTTCTTTCTTTAAGTGGACCCGACCCCTGTTTACTTGTGCTGTCCCTTTCTCTGCCTCCCCCAAACTGTGCCACTCGATTTTACCCCAACACCGAATCCGATACGCAATAATTTAAAAACAGACCTTATGTTTTTCTTTTTTTTTCATGAGATGATTTAAGAAAGTTTCAAAATTTATACTTCGATTAATCTATGCTCGAGCTAGGTAAATCTTTTACGAGAGGTAAAGTTCTAGCTCTAAGTTATAAACAGTTTTATAGATGAGGAAGTTTTGAACCTGCAATCTCGCTTAAGTCAAAAAAATCTCTTACTAACACACCTGCACTTTGGAGTTTTCAAATTTTACTATAACATATTGCTTAGATTTATGAATACTAATTTTGTCCGTTTGGTTCATTGAAATTTATTATCCTCTTTACTATTTACTCTTATGAATATGCTTTTATGCCCTTGTATCATATAATTTAGATATACGGTAAGCTTTGGAGCAATTGGTAAGATCGTTCCTTTATGACCGAAAAGTAATAATTTAGAGTGACGAAAATAGTCTCGTTATAAAATATAAAAAGAAGGCTACGTATAATGTGTATATTATAAAATATAAAGTGGAATGGAGATGAATGTTATTTAATACATTTACTCTGCAGGAGCAAGAACTTCTGGTGGAGGAAAGCCTCTTCATTGGACATCATGCCTCAAAATAGCTGAGGACTTGGCAACTGGACTGCTTTATATTCATCAGAATCCTGGCTTAACACATGGAAATTTGAAATCCTCCAATGTGCTGTTAGGCCCTGAATTTGAGTCCTGCCTCACTGATTATGGTTTAACAATGTTCCGAGATCCTGATTCACAGGAGGAACCGAGTGCTACTTCTCTCTTTTACCGAGCACCCGAGAATCGGGACACGCGAAAGCCAGCCACACAACCCTCTGATGTCTACAGTTTTGGCGTCCTGCTTCTGGAACTCCTTACGGGTAAAACTCCATTCCAAGACCTTGTTCAAGAACATGGCTCGGATATTCCTAGGTGGGTAAGGTCGGTACGCGAGGAAGAAACGGAGTCTGGGGATGAACCTGCCTCGAGCAATGAAGCTGCAGAGGAGAAACTTGAGGCTCTTATAAACACCGCCATGGCCTGTGTGTCACTTGCACCAGAGAACAGACCATCAATGAGGGATGTTTCGAAGATGATAAGAGATGCAAGGGCGGAAGCTCACGTTTCATCGAATAGTAGTGACCATTCACCTGGAAGATGGTCAGATACGGTTCTAAGCTTGCCTAGGGAAGAACATTCGAGTATTTGAGTGGGTCAGGTACATGCGCGGCGGCTTTATTTTATGTATTCGATTCTTTTTAACATCTTCGACAAGGCATTGTAGAGTCCACCGATGTAAAGTTATTCACTTCCATTCTTGATCCCGAGTCCATGTGCTGTGGCCTGAATTGCTGTCTTTTGGAGTTCTATTAATGGTGATTGGGATGCTCATTGTAGAACAAAAGTTGACAGATTCAATTTTATCAAGGACATGGTGCAACCCTTTATGCTCTATGATCAGAAGAATACCATCCAAACTTAGTGATTCGGTACTACGAGCATTATGACATCAAAATAGACGACATTTGCTTCATAATAAGCACATTCGCCAAATTCTGTTTTTCTGTTAATTAAAAACTAAGGTTTAATTGGACATAGTTTGGGTCATGAGAGTTGGCCAAACGGTGGACTATAGATACTTTCAATGTTATCAGGGCACTATTTATATCCATGCCTGTTCTAGTGACATTGAACCTGTGTCAATATGGACACAATTTGGGCTATGCATGTGGTGGAGGCCGAGATCTTGAAACTTCACTACAGTATCTAGGGAGGGGCATGTCCCAGCCCATGTTCAACCAAAAATGCAAATTTTGCTTCACAATTTTCTTTAATTCTTTAAGGCCCTGCTTGATTGAGAAGTTAAGAATGGATGGGAATAAAACGTAATACATTTCTATCGTTTATTTGAGAGTTTCATAATGGAATAGAATAGAATATGATAAAAGCGAAAAATTTCATATTACGTTCCATTATATCCTAAACAGTGAAAATAAGAAACCACCTAAACTAATCATGCTTGAATCAGGAACCCTCCCAAACCTCAAGAACCAATAGGAAAGTTAGTCACCTTATGTAGTAAGAGAGACTATCCTTTTTAGTTTACGTAGATGCCTTTGTTTAGAATATGAAGACTAAAAGATAGTGCTTGAACACTAAGTTCTTCCACTCATTAATCTTCAAGTGCAACACTAATAGCTTAAGGACCTTCGCTGACAACTGATATAGCCTTTGACTATCTTAAGAACATGTTAGGATGCACCAAGCGGCAGGTATTCAACTATCCAAGAACTCAGGTCTTTCGTTCTCCATTCAATCACTAATCAACAGGCTGAAAACCTCACCAAGTTCACTAAGTAAACCATTCACCAACGTATTCACTAAGGAGACTTCCCAATAAGTAAGCTACTTAGAGAAGTTAATAAAGATCTACCTATCTTATATCAAAGTAATAAAGATCTTACCTATCTTATATCAAAGCTCTAAATTCCTACAATTTTGCATTGCAACATTTTGATTAGGACCCGCAACTCCAGCCTGTTAACTGGACTTCATATGAACCAGATTTTTTTCTAATGGTAAAACAACATAGAATTGATGTCAAATCCTACGCTCAAAGTATGACCGGTGACAGGGTCGCATATCTGAGATCCAAAGATATGGGAGAGATTTTGCGCAAAAAGGCATCGTGGTGCCAACCAAAACAGGAATAGAATCTGTGATTCAATAATTTCAATCATCCCATACTACACTACAATTGGACCAGGACGCCAATCAATCAACCCTACCACACGATAAACTCCTCGCCATTCGCATAACCCGAGATGATGGCATCAAACAACTAGGCCACGGCAGGTTTGGCCTTCTTGCTCCTCGTCTTAACACCATCATCCTCCTTTGCCTCACTGTCTCCATCATTACCCTTCTTTCGCTTATTGCCTTGCCTGGGTTTGTGAGCAGTTGGTAGCTCTTTAGAGTCATCCATATCAGGTCCTTCAGGTGATTCTTCGTCAACAGTTGGCATGTCATGGACACCATTAGTTTCATGCTTTTGGGTTTCCAGGTGCGGTTTGGATTCTACTTGTTCCTTCAAGTTATTATTCACCTGCACTGGACAGGTTTCAGCAGAATCACCAGTATCAGAAGTAGCTTTTGGCGTCTCATGAGCATCATTGCTTTCCTCACTGCAATCTTCTGAATTTTCCATCTCTTCAGTTTTCTGCTGCAGCGATTCAATAACATCCATCAATTGCGTATTGACCTGTCATGCAACGCAGATTTCATGAGTTTTGCTGATACCTTAACAAATTAAAAAACAACAATTTAATGATAATTTGAAGCCATCGCAATGAACAACCAGAACAAAGAAACCTCTTGTTACATTACATCAACAAAATGAACGCAACTGATTGCTTGCAGTACCTGTGGATTCTGAAGAAAATCAGCTATGTCGGTTGGGCACACAGGGCATTTCATGATATTTTTTTGTGCTCTTAAAGTTCGTCTTCCTTCACATGTCCTCTGTCTAATGTGACTTTGACCAGCAAAAGCACCTTCTAAACATGCTTTGCAAAAGTTGTGTGCACAAGGTGTAGTCAAGGGATTAGTCATCAACTTCCGGCAGATCTGACAGCTAAACTCTACAGGAGCAATAACCAGATATACACTTTTGCTTGATATCATTGTAAAACAGTTGACCATCCAAACTAAATAGTAAGCACTTAAAAGAGTCTGAAGCCTGCAAGCAGGTACTTAGTAATTATCCAACCTTTTAGAAGTTTTTCTTTCATTGCCAATTTCAACCCTTTTTTGCTCTTCCTGATTATCATGCCCTGTTTTGGACTTGCACAATTGACTCCTTTTTGGCTAGATGGGGGAGTTTTTTTCCACAACCAGCAATCTTTGTCATCCTAAAAACAGAAGCATTTATGACATATATAACCAATGGCACATATCTGGTTAGCACATTTTGCTATAGCAAGAAAATTTTAGACAATTGAGAAGGGTATGCAATGGATGGGGGTGTATCCTTCTACTAGGTGCAAAATTATGCATAAAATTCAATCTAGGACAACGTTTCATGCAAGTGTTTTAGTGTTGGGAAGATATACAATGAGCATTCAGTTATGGAATGCAAAGACACCAAATTAGCTTACATCAAAATCCCAGGCTGGGGATCCCTTCCTTTCAATTAAATCAACTGCATTCTTTAACTCCCTGATGGCTGGTAAAGGCCTGGGGCGATCACCATGAACATCACTGCAACGTGATTTTAAAAATAATAAGCACATAAACGAAGACAAGGAAGGTAAGAGAGTAAAACTGAAGTCATTCAAACCTAGTCCAAGGGGCAGGATCATTGTCACATCTAACAAAAAAATATCTGCAAACCTTGAAGCCCTAACATAACAAGAAAGTTAAAGAAAATACCGGTTAGTAAACATCATTCAGCTTACATGAAGCTTAGTTGGTTACCCTCAAATGGAAAGATTATTATGACATTAACCTGCTTTCCACTCTTTCGCCAACATTTCTCAATTCTATAAATCCCATCGTAGCGTACACCCTTCTCAGGTGCATAGGCAGAACGTTTCTCTTTATGGGACCTGCCCACAAAATGGAGAAATGATTTTATGTTATCATCAATATTTTAAAAATCAAACCAAAAATTAAACTAATAAGAAATTTAAGATTTAAAAGTTCATCCTTTATTAGAATGTCATAATACCGGTATACAATAAAAATTGAACAAAATTAAAACTTTTTAAATGTGGTTTAAAAAGTATCATGACTCGTTAAAGTTAAAGCTTAATTGAAACAAGAGATTATTAAATAAACTAATTAATTTATTCTAATTTATAAAAAAACAGTTAGTTTACAAAAATTGACTAATTCATTAATAACTAATTTTTAATAATAAAAATTATAAATATAAATTGAACCAAAAAGTTGATTGATTTAAGAATTTACAATTAAACTGATTAAACCAGTTTGAATTTTTAATCATTGATTATCATCAATAGCAGAAATCACTATTCAAAACAAGTTTCCATTATCCAAGAAATATGCTTCTTGTAAAGAATAAGGTTGCTGCTGCTGCTGCATAATGCACACCACAGGAAATGAAAATGGAAGTCAAATTTGGGTAAACTAATCATTGGCATTGAAGAAAACATACTGAAAGTAATCCTAACATGGTATGCTGCCATAGTTTAGACAGAAATCAAAATCACCTGACTACTCTCACAGGATAACCAAGCTTACAGCTGAGTCGCAATGCTTCGTTGCCCTTTTCAAAAGTCTGATCAAAAGAATGCGATTTGTTTGTACGCTTATTGCCACTAAGGTCCCTTCCTCCACTGGACACACAAAATTGCCAAAACAAAATCATATATAAAAACAGAGAAACTACCAAATATTACTTCTAAAAATTATGAGCTAAAGCATAAAATTAGCCCGTCATCTCTTACGATCAATCACTGTAAAGTTCAGTCATTATAATCCAGCTCACAAACATACTCCAGCACACAAAAATGTGACCCGTACCTCCCAGTGTACAGGAACCATTCACCGTGGTCCTCATCATCTTCATATCCTCCAGAGAGAGCCACTGATTGAGCACCATACTTAGACTGACCAGCAATGCCCGCAACATGAGGAAGGTGGGCACCCCATTGTCTGCACTCAAGCCTATCCTCCCAACACTCTCCAACCAAGACACCCATATTTCTCACAGGATCATTCTCAGCAAGTATTGGTCCAAAATGGTCAGGAGGTACAGTCACAAACACCTTCCCACTACAAGCATTGGCCTTGCCGCTCTTCTTCGCACGCTCTGTAGTGTATGCTTTGTCCGGCCTGTCTTGGTTGTGCACGTACTGATACATCTTAGGGGGTCCGTTTGTAGTACCAGATTGTGAAGTTTTGGCCATACGGATGGCAAAAACAAGCGTGGAGTTGATACGAGGATTGTGTGCCATCTTTTGAGGGATTTGATGGCGGCAATTTGCGCACGTTTGCTTCCCCTGTGCAATCCACTTCTGGAAGCACTTGAGGCAAAAGTTATGACCACATGGCGTCTGCAATAAAACCCACAACAAGAACGACAGCTAAGATATACGTTCCAGTTCAGGGATCTAAATAAACAACTAAGCTACATGTTCATAACGGCATCATATACACATTTTAGCTAACTTTAAACAAAGAAATGAGAGAAATTGATACCGTCACAGGCCTTTCGGGCAGCTGCATGCAAAACGAACAGTTCAATCTTCCGCTAAGAACATCGAGGATATGATTATCTTTAGCGTTGACTTTGGCTGAGTCCGATGAAGAAGGCGCTCCTTTACTGAGAAGCTCCTGGCGTCTCTTGGCCTTGTCCAAGTCGGAAAGCGAAGAGTCATTCTCGATGGCGCGAATCGCGGCAATGAGGTCGGACGTGGACGACGCTTGCGTTGGTGCGACGGGGATGGGGTTGGGGTTGGAGCAGTCAGGACAGTCCCAGTTGAGGAGGGCGGCCATGGTTGGGGGAGGGGAGGACAGGCAAGAAGCGTGCCAGGGTGTGGCGCATGTCTTGCACGTGAGGATCTCTTCAGTGGGGGGTTTGTTCTTGCAGATCATGCAGTTCCCATCGCCGTCGCATGGAAGCTCCATTGAGGATGAAGATGAAGATGAGAAGGAAGGCTTTAGAAAGTAAAAGGTTATTGGATAGTTTGATGGTGATATGTTTGTTTATTGTTTTAAGAACACGCGATGGAGAGAGATTGGCGTATGGGCGGGATTTGAATAAAATAAGTTAAGTAGACGGGCGGGATTTGACTGATTGATTGATTGATGCGTGAGGATTTTAATACCTTTCAAACCCTTCTTTTTAACTTTCAATTCCCCCCAAACTCCGCCACTAGTCCCTCAAGATTATCAAACTATTGATGACGCAATGGGCCGAATCGGTCGGGTTGTATATGAGGTTTGACCCTTTGCCACTACCGACTATGGGGTCTGCCTCTTCTTGCATCGCGCCTCTCTTCTCCTATGCTATACTAAAATTGCTAAAGGAATTTAGTATAGCATATACAACAATCTAAAAGTATTATGATCAGCAAGTGGCTTGAGGGTCGTAATATGATAACACATAGTTGATTAAGTTATGTGAATATTGATACATAGTCACACAAATTAGGAATTGACATAATATAATTAATTTGAAACCATGAGCGTTATAAGACCGATGATTAAGTTTATGTATGAGCTTAAAATATAGAGCAATGTCACGTAGATGAATGCAATATTAAAGGTCATATTCAAATGAGTAACCAAACATTCAAACTTACCATTACCAAAGCATATATGAACATAATAACTCATTATAAAAGTTCATGCATCTAAATTGAAATAATAATAAACTTGCTAGATAATTTATCAAAATTTGAAACAACAATCATCTTGTACATTTTAAGTTTATTATTATTTTATACGTGTGTGCTTACTTGAAAGTTGTTACTTTATCAATTATAACATGAAATATGATTAAATATCTCTAAAGTGTTTATAATATATACACACACACACACATTTAAATGTTTACGATTAAC
This sequence comes from Erythroxylum cassinoides, assembly GCA_027478405.1. Lineage (NCBI taxonomy): Eukaryota > Viridiplantae > Streptophyta > Magnoliopsida > Malpighiales > Erythroxylaceae > Erythroxylum > Erythroxylum cassinoides. The sequence goes on from JANIPM010000231.1 coordinate 13,399,489, forward strand.
TTATATAATCATATATATTGATTATTTAAGATAAATAAACATATTCCTTTAATGGAGGATTCTAATCCGGTATCAGAGTTTACACTAGCGGAGACTTATAAATCAACACTAAGTAAAGAATAAAGTCATGTTGAAGGACCAAGTTTATTAAGAAGTGAAGTTTGGAATCACTTGAACAAAACTTTATCAATAGACGGAATAGAGAAGTCGTGTAATAGAAAGAAGCTCGTATCAGGAGGTTAAACATTTTTAACCTCTAATATATTAAAAGGGAATAATGAGATTACTATTATAGCTTATGACAACAATATATCAAAGTTTTTGCTAACTAGTATGATCATGTGATGCACATCCATTCTCTAAAGTTGATAACAAAAGATTTAAGATGTTGATTACCAAACTCCACCTGAACTTCAAGATCCCAATTTAGATTATCTTAAAGAAAGCCATGATCAAAGAAATACTAAAAATTTGGTGGAGTATTGAGAGATAGGTTGCCATCTCATCGGACATATGGACAATTAATAACTAAAATAAGGGTTATATGATAATATGACACGCTTCATTGACAATAATTGGACTTGATGTAGTAGACTACTAAGGTAAATTATATTCTTTAATATAGTTATCGTTTATTTTTTTGATTATGTTATGATTGATTGTAACATCCCGTTAGCCATGTTAAGGCTAGAATTATGATTTATGAGAAAGTATTGAGAAATTAGGAAATGCATATCATGCTTTAGTTAAATATGTCATGCACATTTTTGCATAAGAATATGATTGTATATGCATTCATTGACATTTTTCAGGTATAATTGATTTATAAATGTGATTAAAATGTAAATTGTAAGTTATGCACCGACACTACATACAAGCAAAAGGTTGACAAATGTGTTAGTCAACAATTTAATAGAATGGAATATCAACACTAAGATGTCTACTCGACAATTGGAGCATGAATAATGCGATGATCGAAAAGTTGAAGAAAAAGTTATGAGTTGGGAGCTTAATAGTTGGTGGAAGATTATTCAATGTACATTGTTTTGTCCATATTCAAAATTTGATTATGAAAACCTGTTGGAGGTGATAAAGGAAGCAATATAGTCGATCTAGAATAGCATAGCATATTAGAGCGTAACACCCAAAAGAGTTAAAAATTTAAAGAAACTACATGACAACTAAGCATTCCATGCTAAAAAAAGATGGTATTGGATTGTCCTACCAGATAAAATTTAACCTTCAAAATGTTAGAGTCGACAATCCAATATGTTTATATGATATTATCTTGTCTTAAATTATCTTTTTATATTAATACAGATATTAATAAGGAGAGATTTGACAGTGGTGACTAATTACTTGCAAAAAAGGTATAGAATAACACTTGGATCATCTTCTCTGGAGATCAAGTATGTGCTAAATGACACTTGCATGGATGTTCCATTTTATTGTGTCAAGGTGCAGGTAGGGAACTATTACGAGGAAGACTAGGCATCCTTGAAGGGGAGTGTCAAAGTTGCAAGGAGCAAGCTCCAGTATCAGTTTATGTTTTCATAAAAAGCTCATGTAACAGTAGATCTGCATAATCTATTGCTTCATTATTTTTGTTACTGGCAATGTTGCTAACCTTTAGAGTTTATCTATATCTTTTCTCTGTGCATAAGGTCTGTTTTTTAATGTTTGATTCCTTTGAAGCGTATCTTTTTTTGACTATTCCTTTTTGTGCTCCTTGACTTCACTCCCTTAGAGAATGATCTACCTCTATCATGGGTTTAAGCTCCCTCCTTCAGAGGTGCTAAAGTTCGTAACTTTGTTATGCATATCATTTTTTTCATAGTTTCATAAACTGGGGCTTTAGTCTCCTTTTTTGCTTGCTGGGTTGTTCTTCGTTGCCCCCAATGACATCCCAAAAACACTCTTTTCTTCTTTGGCTTTGCTAGTGTTTTCTTTAATCACCTTGATCCGTATAGTGCATGTAAACGGCTTAATGGCAGACGTTCCACGTCCTTTTCACCAACGAAGAGTTTCTTAAAGAAAACCCAAATTACGTTCTTAGCTAACTCTGCCTTGCTAGAGAAGGGGCTGGTGTCGCAACTAGAGGTGAGGACACAGTCACGTTTGTACTGGCGATTTTTGGCTTAGGTACAGAAGCTAGGCATATAGCGCTTGGGAGGGGATGGGGACGCTACATGCACGACCACCGATGAAAGTTCTTTTACGTAGCCTCTCCTAGCACATCATGTGTCATATCTGCTATCTCGAGCGTCCTGACAGCTTGCTGTTGTCCGCAAGAAATCGTATCCTATGCTTTTTAGCTACCTTTTAGTCTCCCATTCTCCTTGTTTCTCTCTTTGTTAAATTGATGACTCTTTCTTCCACTAACGACCCTCTCCTTTGAAATCGCAACTCCACCTATATCTTGAATATTTGCCTAGTATTGCTTCATTATTATGGGCTCTCGACACGTTTACGTTTTAGGTTTTGTGGGTAACCATCCAGGACTTAGTCTCCAAGCTTTTTTTTACAATCTCTTCAGTTAGCTTTTTATTATTAGCCCTATTCTTCTTTTTTGTTATTGTTAATAGTGTTATTATTATTTTATTATTTTATTATATTTTAATTATTATTATTGTTATTTTTGAATCTATTTTTATTTTTATTGTTATTTTTATTTACTTAATTTTTTGCAGTGTTGTGTTTACGTTTTTTCTTCTGGAACCTGCATCATTCTTATCTTGTCTCATTTGCATTGTGGGTCTATCAGAAACAATCTCTCTACTATGTAGGGGTAAGGCTGTGTATTATCAGACCTCCCCAGACTCCGCTTCATTGCGGGACTTCAAACTGGGTGATGATGATGATGATGATGATGACAAATATTGATAAGGAAGAGATCAGTCATTAAACATTGTTTTTGAAAAATATTCAATGATAAAAGTATATTTAATTGTTAATTATTACGTGTTCAATATTTATTTAATACAATTATTGCATAATCATGTATAATTTATACAATAACGTTATTACATGTGGATGTAGTCTGAACTATTAATGATTTTGATTATAACGATTATTTATCCCTTTTTCCTTGATTGTGTGTTTATTATCTTTAATCTTTGTTCCTATATTTACTTATTTATCATGTGATTGCTTTGGTTTTTTATAATTAAAGATATAATTATTCACTTGTGTATTTTTATGTTGGTTTTAAAATATTGTCTCTGCTTATTTACTTAACTTCAATTTCTACTATCCAATATCCAGCTATAATTGATAACTTTATTTGATTTTTTTAAAAATTGTATCATTAAACAATTAGATAATATTAACACGGTGATACTCTTTTTTTTATAATAAAATTATTTTTATAATATTTCTATTTTGTTTGTTGCATATGTAGACACATAAATTTATAGTATTTATCATATGTATGCTAATAAGTCTATCAAAATTAACCTCTTTACTAAGTGGGGGCAAGGATGAGTACTATCGAACCTCTCTAGTTGTTGTTGTTGTTGTTGTTATTATCATATGTATGCATAGATTGTATAACCAGTGACAAAAACATTTAAAGTCCAAACTAATATCAAAAACTAAAATACATGTTTTCGATTATTTTTATATATGGATGGATATTTATTTTATAGCTAAGAATGTTTTTAAGGATTTAAAGATTCTATTAATTATCTTTTATATTCTAAATAGGTTCAACCATGTTTATTTGGATATAACAACTTTACAATTGAGATAAGTTAAGGATTATCACGGATTAAAATATCGTATTGAGCAAAATACATTTAAGTATGACTAATTGGAAGCAATTGTGTCAATTAAATGATTGTGACATTTCTCATATAAAATTTTAAAATAAA
>JANIPM010000231.1:13603741-13615244 GCA_027478405.1 Erythroxylum cassinoides
TTTGTAGAATTAAATATCTAAAATTTAAATTCCTATAAGAATATTCAACGAAATATTAAGATATATAATATTCATACCCTTATAATTTTTTTAAGTCATATCCCTATAAGTCATTTTACACATAAACAATTAATATTAAACAGTTAATTTTACCAAACAACTCTAACAAATAGCTAATGCAATCCGTTAGTTAAATCAACTAATAGAATCAGCTATCAGCTAATGCAATCAGCTATTTGCCAAACAGGAGCCTTTGCCTTTTTTCTTTCTTTATGATAATCAAGAGTGGGTTCTTATAAAGAACAAAAGAAGTAAAATAAGAGTCCTTTTGTTGCTCTTTATGAAGATCAAGACTTTTATAAAGAACAAAATAAAATAAAATGGGGCCCTTTTTGTTGCCTATTTTATCCCTCATGAAGTTGGGCCCTAGGCAAGTGCCCTGCCTGCCCTTGCCCAGGGCCGAGTCTGCATATCAGGTTTCCCTATTACAAGACCGATATAGGTTCTATTCACACTAATTAGGGTTCATTTTTTCATATACTTTGGTTAATTAATCTAGATTATTTATTTAGACACTTTATTATCTTTATCTTGATCAAATTTATGCAACTTAATCGATAAGTTATTAAAATCGTTAAAAGACAATTAGATTTTGTCCACCAAATGGGAAAATTTCCAGCATAGCCTATACAGATCTAAGGTATGTCATAAGACTCAGATCATAGTTTCTATAGATTGTTTATAAAATATATACCTAATTTAATATTTTCACCGAAGGACATCAATAGTTTTATACAAGGCTTGATAGAGTTGACTCACTCAACTCTTGCTATTATCTCTCGTCCTCACAACTTGCGAAAGTACCCAATAACACTACCAATTCATGTTAACCTCAACAGAGAATTTTCTTTAATAACTTTTAATGATAAAGACAATTAATGAACAACTCAAGTTATTAAAATAACTAGAAACAAAAACAAAAACATAGAAAAGAACAACTTTCCAATAAATTCAACTCTTTCCAAGACAGATTTGAAAGTTAATCACTAAGTAAATAGTCATAGTCAGCTGTGGGATTTTTCCACCCTACTCTCAACCATGAATCATCAAGAGCAGTCACTTAAATCACTCTTCATCAAAACCAAAAGACAACACGAATAGAACACATGCACCAGAAAGTTGACGTTGAAGAGTTGAAGAAAATACTCAGCTGAAAGTGAATCAACTGCCTAGATTGCGTGAAACTCCAACTGAAACCAGCTGCACTAGGTTGCCCATTCAACGACAAGGAGACCAAAGAGAAAAATACAGCACCCACTCAAGATGGTCTTTTTCTCACTGAAGTGGCGAAAATTAGGGTTTCAGGTTTCTCAAATCACTCTCAAGTTTTTCATCTGAGCTGAAGATTGATGGAGTAGGAGGGAAAGATGTGATAGAAATCACGTATACTCCATCAAACACAACTTAGAAACAACAAGAAATGAACAAACATGAAGAATCGAAGAAGAGTGTGTCTGAAGGTTGAAGAGTGAAATAGAGACAGGCTCTCAAAGATTCTACCCGGACAGAACATAAGTGACTTATACATGCACACGTGACACACTTCAAGTCTGAAGAATGTGTTATTTAGTCAGAATGTGAAATAAAAGAATGTGGAGATCTGACACTCAGACGATGAGTTGTGTAAGTATTAAGTTGATGGTTAGGTGATTGTTAGTTTGATTACAAATGACTATAGGTGTTGCACTCCAAAAGAAATAGCAGCAATTAATTCATTACAACAAGTTGTTTCACTTCCTGACCGAAGTAAATAACAAAATTAAGAACTCTACCTGTAGATTAGATAGTTCATTGGTAAAACATATACATATCTTACACTTGGTGGTTTTGTACTGTATCGACTGCTTGATTGCTTGCATGCTCCCAAAGACCATCAGAAGCAAATATAACAAATTAATAATGTGCCTACAAGGCTACAACTGGTGCTCTGAGATTGGTGATTTTGCCATAACATTGGCTTTTAAAAGGTTATTGGAACAGAAACTTGGCATATAAGGGCTCTCTGTTTGAGTTCAGCTTTAAAAAATGTACATCACCTATAAATCTGGAAGCCTGAAAGGTAAAAGAATTATTATGATGAGCACAGGTTTTCTGTGGATTTGCGGTAGGTTAGATGAGATATGAATTTAAGGTTACTGTGCAGTTGAGGTTGAATTGCTTGAAGCTGCTTTTTTCTCATTTTCTTAATGACTAAAAAACAATTTTCAATTTAAAAGTTCAACTTTAGATGAAATGTTGATCTAAGGCTAATGAATTGCTTGGAAATACATTTCCAAGATTAATCATGTCAATCTAGTTAATTTAGTTCCCTATTTTTCATCTTCAATGTAGCCTTTGTTGTCAATCTGGTCTCTTCATATAACCAGATAAGATTCAATTGAATAGCTAATTTACTCGTTTAGATTTAAAAAGCTTTAATATTCCTTTTTAAAAGAAAAAGTTTGGATTAGCAATCTTCACCTAGTCATTGGTTTGATCCTTCGTCCCTCAGGACCACTTAGAGAGAGTTGTCTCGCGCCCCTAGGTATTCTCTACCTACCTTTCGGGTACAAGTATCCTTTTGTTGAAAGTCGTTTGAGCTTTTTCTGGAAGTAAGGGAATCGCTACTTCGGATGCAAGCAAGGAAGCGCTAACTTATACCTATACGACTGCTATTCTTATTGATATTGATCAATGCGGGCTAAGGACGTTGATACCTGAGCCCCTTCCAGTCTTGTTTTCATGCTCCCTAGTCGAGATGCAAAGGAAGTGATATCTAGATCTGCAAGTCTTGTTCATGCATGAAGCTCGACTTTGTCAACTCATCATCATAACCCTACCGTAGGCCGGAGAGGCTAGTTGACGCTCCAACATTGAGGCGACGTCTAGAAAGATCTTTTTAAAAAAGAAAAACGTTCAATATCCGAATGGTCTATGTTAAGTGACTGTTTCACTACAATAGCTTAAGCTAATATATAAGGTCAACTTAATTGATTTTATATTTACTAACACGTCCCCTCAAGTAAAAGCCCTTTGGACTTGAAACTTGCACAGACTCACTCTACCTTATGCTGAATAATAGGTGAGTGGTAGGATTTGAACTCAAGACCACTTGATCATAAAGGTTCTGACATCATATTAAGTAACCGTTTCACTACAATAGTTTAAGCTAATGTGTAAGGTCAACTTAATTGGTTTTATATTCACTAACAGTCTAAACGATATTTGGAAGACAAACAGTAAATGAGATGTGGCCTTAAGCCTACAAATTAATTCGTAAGGTCATTTTATATCAAATTAAATGAAGATTAACAGTAAAATGACGACCTTACGAATAATTTGTACATATAAACTTCTCTTTTAAACTGAAACACATTTAAAATTCCTTTTTTTTTAATTTGGTGATATGGTAGTTTAAAAATTATATTTGACCTTCAAAACAATAAGTATTTCAATTGTAGCTTAAATATTAAAGCTTAATGCTTTACAAGATTTCTCAAGAGCTATCCACCGACCAAACAAGTTGAGTTTAGGTTACGAATATAACAATAACAGGCTTATACATTAGGTCTTGCCTCTCTCTCTCTCTCTCTATGAATGCAAGTGTTGGTCTTGCCGTTCATGTACAAGGTGAGGTCTAGGTATTATTTTTACGTTGGTCTTTTTTAAATTTTCGTTTTAGCTTCATGGATTCAGAGTTGCAAAGGCTCTCTATTTGGGAGAAAGACGACAGCGAGTTCGCTGTTTCTCCAGAGGATGTTCAGATGGAAGACTTTGCTGCGGTTCTTAGGGACGCACGAGGTAGGTTTGTAACTGCTATTTCAGGTTTTTTTCCTGCCCTGTTTGACCCAGTTCTTGGCGAAATTATGTCTATAAGGGAAGCTCTTTCTTGGCTAAAAGACCACCAGCTTGCCAAGGTCATTGTGGAATCGGATTGTTTGGCAGTCGTCCAATCAATATTATCATTCAAGCAGACATTTTCTTCACTTGTCCTTTCAATGGACGCGTAGGATTGCCAATAAAGCGGCTCATGCTTTAGCCAGAGTAGCCTTATTACATGCAAACCCACATCACTGGACTGATCGTCCTTCTTGTTTAGTCTCCATTTTAAATTCAGATTGTTCGGCTTCTGTTTTTGTTAAGAGGGAAAGGCTATTAGGTTCCGGGTATACAGGGTAAGCCTGTTGGCTTGGGTTAGTTTTCTTTGCCTTCCCTGCCTTTGTCTGTTTTCTGCGCTAATGTTGATTTTATTCACACAAAAAAATAGGAATGACAATGACCCATTATTTAAGTACACTAATTATTGATTGAACCTATAAATTATATATTAATTAGTGGGAGACTTAGGGTTACATATCAATTAATGTTATGTTCTAAAGAGGTTAAGAGAACAATTAACACTAAGAGAGAAAAGAGGAATATTGTGATTTTCGATTGCTTGATGAAAACGAATTTACTTTAAGGTGTATAAAGTGCAAATTGAAAGAATTTTTCTCATTTTTTGGTTGGTATAATTCAAGAAATTATTCGTCAAGGAGAGCAGAGTTGTTAGAGCTAGTGTATTATGATGTTTGTGAACGTGTACCCTACTTTATGTCTTTCATTGATAACGATTCAAGAAAAGTCTAGTTTTATTATTTAAAACCTAAAGATCAAGTTCTTAATGCTTTTATATAGTTTGAGGATGTGATAGAGAGACATACAAGGAAAAAATAAAATGCATTTAAAATGACACTAATGGTAAGTATAAAGGCCATTTGATACCTATTATAGATCACAAAGCATTTTAAATTGAAAGAAATCTTCTAAAATTCCACAATTAAATGGTTTGGATGAAAGAATGACAAAACTATAGTTAAGAGACTCAAGTGTTTGCATTTAAAGGTAAAAGTTACCAAAAACCACTTTTTAGTGAATTATATTAACTATTGCACATGTGATTAATATGTTTCCTAATTATGCATTAAATGGTGATGTTCCTCACATGGTTTAGTTTAAAAAGAATGTTTCATATGTCATTTGTGTTTTTTCGGTTGTAAGGCATTTACATATGTTTCAAAGGATGAGAAATTGAAGTTAGATTCCAAAAGACACAAAGCATCTTTCTTGGTTATAATTAAGATGAATTTGAGTACTAGTTGTATGATCCAATTAAGGAAAAACTTTTTAAGAGTAGATTTGTAGTATTCATGGAAGATCAAACCAGAAAGGTGGATAATACAAAGTATAAAGGTAATAGTACCTCTACGAGTATGGATCTATTTCTTATTGGAGATGATATAGATAATTAAGAGTTGATTCTTACAACTCCACTAGTAACTCCACTCAAGAGGCCTATCAAAGAACAACAACATATCACTATATACTCTATTAATGAGCGTATATAATTGGCTAATGGTAGAGACCCTAAATATTGTAAGGAGGCTATAGAGTATAATTAGAAGGAAAAATGAGTTGATGTTAGGAAAGATGAAACTAATTTTGCGTGAAAATGATACCTTTGAATAAGTGAAATTATATAAAAGTAACAAAACCTTAAACAAAATGTATATTTATAAGTTGAAACATGATAATATTGCTCCTCATCCGCAATATAAGGCCAAATTGATTGTAAAGGGTTTTAGTTAATAAAAAGGTTTGTTGCTTATATTTGTAAGGAGGAGTAATTTCTTAGCAATCTAAGGCTACAAAAAGTTTTGCTTTATTAACTATAAAGTCGAGTTTATTGTAGTGATTAGACCATGTAAAAATTTTCTTTGGATGATGAAATGTGTTCAAAAGCTTTGCTTTTCGCAAGAGAAGTTTGTATAATTATATGACATCCAAATTGATATTTATTTTAAAAAGAGTTCAACTTTCGATGCTAAGTCCAAATATATTAATATGAGGTATCATTGAAAATGAGATATTCTTACTAATAAAACTTTGAAACTAGAAAAAGATCACTCAAATGATTGCTATGATAATTTGATAAAGGCTTTCCTAGCTAACAAGAAAAATAGGAACTTGTTTTATGCTCATTAGGATGGCAAGCAAATCTATATAATTAGGATGGAGAGATTCTTTGGATTTCATGGGCTTCTTTTTATGTGGAAAAAATCTAAGTTCATTAATTATTGTTTAAACCTACAATTTATATATTAAAGGAGACCTAAAGCTACATATCAATTATTTTTGTACTTAAAAAAAGAAGTGAAAAGAACGATAATAATTAAGATAATTTGTATTTTCTGGTTGCATGTATATGAAAATTTGAACAATATATTTTAATGCATCATCTGCATTCTTTAGTTATCCAGACTGTAATTTAGCAAGACTTCAACTAGGTGTTGATGAAGATGATAATAATGATCTGCATTCTTTAATTATTGGATGACCAAAATTTTTGAACAATGGATAGATTAGACATCAAATTATATTATAAGTGATATTGTTTAATTTCAAAGTCTATAGTTGGAGTTATAAGTCATGCCATTTGAATCTTAAAAACTTTTTTAAGTTTTTTGAAGTTTAATATTTTTAGTGTTAAGATTCAATTTTTTATTCCTTATACTTAGGCGAAAGGTCTATTTTGTCCCTTAATATTTGGTAAAAATTTTAAGATGACCCGGTTATTATCTTTGATACTCGTTTATCCCTTAACACTTTAAAAATAGAATAATTAGCCCAAAAATGCTCACCTGTCACCCTTTTGTCGAATATGCGTTACTTCCCTGTTAACTTGTGCTAATTGGGCATGCCAGATAAGGTCAACTGTCATAAATATTTTTTATTTTTATTTAACTATTTTCAAAAAATAACACTCAAAATTTCTTTTAAAACCTAACCATGATTACCTCTATCCCTAATTTTCTTATATTTTCCCTAATTTGTAGTAAATTTGTGGTAATTTATTTTAGACAACATTCATCTACACCATTTCCATTCTCCATGTAATTTGAATCCGTTAAGTCATGATCTCATTCATCTTTCAAAGTATGTTCATCATCGATCTCATTGTTCTTGTCATTCTTTTTTATCTTTATTGACCTTTTGATTTTGAGGAAATGTTGTTGGAGTTCCTTCCTCACAATTGCAGGACAATGGATTCTTATGAAACTCACACTTTCCAAGCTTTATCCCATTTTGCTCTCTCATAAACACAGTTTGGAAAAGATGTACCTTTGACCTAAATTCTTCCCATACCATATTGTTTATGTTCATAAACAATTTGTATATATTTTTTACATAAATAACATGTGATCTTGATCTGTAAGGAATCTTATTAAAATTATGGCCATATTTTTATTGTTGTTTGTAACAAAAACATAATTTCATTACAAACAATAAAGTCCAGTGCAACTACGAAAGATAAAAATGGTGCCAACTCCTCCTTGCTAGCTAAAGTCTCTCTTGATTAAAGATTGGGTAAAAGAGCTTTAAATGGCACTAATGTCTCCTTGCCTATGCACACTTCTCTAAAAACAACATAAAAATGAACATCACTTCCATAACCAACTACCTTCAACATAAGACCTACTTCTCCTAAATCCGTGGGTATAGGACTTTATTACAAATTAGGCAACATAAAAGAAAATTAGGAATAAATGTAATTAGAATTAGGATTTAGGAGAAAATTTTTTAAAAAATAATTAAAAATAAATCAATTAGTTAAAAATAAGAAATTAATATAACCATATTTGGCAAACCCAATTGGCACAACTTAACAGGGAAGTAACATTCATTTGATGAAATAGTGACAGAGTGATCATTTTTGGACAAATTACTCTACTTAGTAAACGTTAAAGGGTAAACTAATATCAAAGATAATGACAGGGTCTTCTTAGACTTTTCGTCAAACATTAAGGAGCAAATTGAATCTTTTGCCTTAAACTTATTGAAGATAAAATTTTGTAACTATTTTTAATAAGTTGAAACTATTTTGAGTGGACTCTTTTAGTTTTGTAGTTTCTATGTTTTTATTTGAAGAGATTTTATACATTAAGCTTTGAATTTTTTAGTATTAATTTTTATTTTCAGATTAATTCTTAAATTAGGGTATTATTTGACAATTATTTATATTTTCTCCTAGGTTCAAACTATGGATTATTTTAATAGATCCTTTCCTAATGCAATGAAATGCTAAAAGCTGTGTTCTTATTTAACATTATTTATCAACTCTTTCTTTTAAGTTGAAAGTGGTCTTCTTTTTAATGTATTCAACCACAAAATTGACCGATTAATTGGCCTAAAATTTTTCTAAATGAATCATATAATATTTAAAATACATACTATAATTCTTTATCTGATAAAAATTTCAATTCTAATAAAAATATTCGCTTATCACTAGACTAAACTCTTAATATGTTTGATCACCCTTAATAATTTTCATTTTGTAATAAATAAGAGTTGAGACGTCCTAAGAAAGAATGTATAGGAAGATTCCTTTTTTTGGAAAGTACTACATTTTAATGCACAAAGTAAACATATACACAAATTTGCAATTCAGTTTACCAATGTTCCATACATAAATTCAATTAGTTTTAAACATAATCAAATCATCCATAAGTATTCTCACAAAATAAGGTTAAGGTCTAAAGTCTAATGTAAGCTATACAAATTCCCCATATCCAATGTCCCAAAATAGAAGTGCCCTTCAGATGCCAAATATAAATGTCCATATGCCAAAAATTGTTAGTTTATGTCTCATAGTCAATCAATTGGTTGTAGTTTAGTAAAAAAATAATTTAAATGTATTATTTATCTTATTCATGTTTAGATGTATATGATAAAGTCCATGAGATAATTATACATTATAAATGAAATTATAATTATGTGATTCATATTGCATTTATGTATTATTCCTAAATTGTTCTTATCCATTATTATACTAAGACTGAACATTAATAGAATGTAAAAGAAACTAGCAATGTTGTGTTTTCCTTATGAAGAAAGTAGTTGATCTCATAAATTAAATTATGAAGATACTTAAACAACTGTGTAAAGTGTTTATTAGAGAACAAGTGTACTATAAACTGACTTGATATGAGAAATTCATTTGAAATATTACTTATATGTATATGAAAATTTTCATTGTGATAATTATACAAGTGATCCTTTAACTTGAGGTATTCAAAGTTATCTTTATAGGAATTACTATATTTTGGTACTACTTATGACTTAGTTTAACCATAGGTAGTTCATTCAGTAGCCATTAGATATAGAATGAACTATAAAGAGGTATTTGAGTTATCAATATAGGATTCATCACTCTAAATAATTAGGAATAATGTTTTGTTGTTCTTGATTAGTATAGATTCAAAAAATCCTTAGTCAAGATAAAATGATGTTTTGTAAATAGTTTACAAATGTCATTAAGAATCAATAACTAATGGCAAAGAACTAAAATGATTGGTCAATACCACTTTGGGTGACCATCATGTGTTGCTAGATGTTAATCTTGATCTATGATTATAAATTATTTAATTGAAGAATTAAAGATAAATTAAAAAATTTTAATTTATCCAATTCTAATTATGAATTAGAATTATCATCTATAATCATTGCATCATATTTGATAATCTTATGGGTCTCACATAATGAACGAGTCGAAGAGAGTAAAGAAATTTCAATCAAGTTGGACTTGATTGTAAAGTTTGAGAATCTTTATAATTAAATAAGAGATATTTAATAAACAAAGATCAATATGAAATATTGGATTTCATTTGGGTATAATTGGTATTTAATTATAATTATTTGTAATTCTAATTAAATTTTAATTAAAATTAGAATTTAATTTCAATTAAATTACTATAAAACATCAAAAACATATTATAAATAGACTTAAGCTCTAATAGAGTTACAACTTCTTGCGTAACTATCTCTGTAAGAGTTATAAACTTCTTTTAACATGCTCTATAGATATTGTTAGAAGCTGAACACTTTTGCGACTACAGTGGTTAAGATGAACCGATTTCAGAAATGGTTAAAGAGACACGAAAAGAAAATGATCAAATTTCAGAATAAGGTACAAATTAAGATTTATGTATTTATCATTTCATATAATTACAATGACCTTGGTTTTCGATAAATCAAAATATGGAAAGGTTTTATAATTATTCTACTACAATTGAGATTGAATCCCGTCCCAATTTTTCAATAAAAACGTGGATGAGGTATATTAATTAAATTAATTTGTAAAATAATAAAAATGTAAATTGTTCATAAGTAGAATTATAATATGGGAATTTACTAATATTATGCAATTTTTAAAAAGCATTAATAATTCAAGTATTTTTATTTTACGAAAAGTTCAAACTCGGCTAAACTCTAATTTTTGAATTGAATGAACATGATCTAAAATTTGAGTCTAAGACATGTTTGGTATTGAAAAACATCATTAATTTTTTTTTGCTTTAATAACAAAATAAAGTTAAAACCTAACGATATATCTTTATGGAAAACGTAATTAAAAGATGTTTTCATATATAGTACATCGCAAATGTGTAACCTTCACCAAGGTACACACCCCCATAGCCATAGGGAGGCCTATTAAACCACCAACCCCACTAGTTCCCTTGAAACTTAGAAAGGATGTGTAAATGGTAAGCAAATAGGCCATACATGAGATGTAAATGCCTTTATGATAGATAGCGCCGAGCTAGCCTTGACTTGTTTATATCAAATGAGGCAAAGATGGAGCTTGACCGGATCGTGAAACCAGCCGAATTCTGATGATTGTGGGCCTTTCATGATTGTTTTGGTTCCTCTTTAATTTACACTCTGACCTGTCTGATTTTTCTCCGTCAATTCTTCTTCTTGTCCTTTGTTTCTTACACGCCTTCATTTCCTTCTCTTTGTAAAATAGTGTTTCAGATAAAATTAACCGACACAGATTAAAAGGGTCAGGTTATGGAGTAAACTGATCATTAAAACCTATTTTTTGGAGTCTTCTTTAAGAGTCCAAAACCCTTTTGGCAATTGCTTACGAACATATAGTGTCATAATTGAAATCAATATGTACCATTCTATCTTGTTTTATATGAGCTAAAAAGCAAGCGGACATGTTCGCATACATCACGCGGAGAAAGAAAGAGAGAGACAGAGGAATGTCCATTGTCCATTAACACAAGAAAAAGTACATGTGCCCAACAACCTCACATTGTAGAGTAATGGATGAGCAGCCCTAAACCGAGGTCTCTTGCTGGCCAAGACCACAGTCCTCTATATAATAATTGCCCACGAACGTTAGTGGAAATACTCAGGCTGCATTTTTTATTGTCTCCTTCCGTATAATTGATGCACATAACCTATAAAATTAATTTCATACCCTACGTCACCACCATAGCATATATAGCTTATCCTCCTTATATTGGCATTCCCTATTTCCGCCACCAACATAAACAGAAAAAAAAAAAAAAAAGAGCTAGCTAGCAGACCTCCAGGAACCATATATTCTGCGA
This sequence comes from Erythroxylum cassinoides, assembly GCA_027478405.1. NCBI lineage: Eukaryota > Viridiplantae > Streptophyta > Magnoliopsida > Malpighiales > Erythroxylaceae > Erythroxylum > Erythroxylum cassinoides. Next base: position 13,615,222 of record JANIPM010000231.1, read on the forward strand.
GCTCTTCCATTGGAGACCCTGCA
>JANIPM010000231.1:13626914-13637660 GCA_027478405.1 Erythroxylum cassinoides
ATAATGTTAATTTAAAACTTATAAATACAAGAACATTAGTAAATATGTCTAATTAATAGTTCTATTTTGATTTTGGTATTTTTATTTCATATTATTGACCTTTGCCAAAACTACTTTAAATAAATACTCTCATACCTTATTTTTTATTTTCTCTACATTTCAAACATTTAGATCCTATTTGACAATCAACTGATTGAATTAGTTATTAGCTGGTTCTATCAGCGGTTAACTGATAGTGGATTGTATTACCTGATTTTACTAGTTGATAATATTAGTTGTTTATTAAAGATATTTAATAAAATTAGTTGTTTATATATAAAATGACTTATAAGAGTATGATTTTAAAATAGAAATAAACGAAAGGATATAATTGACGTAAAAAAAGTTTGAAAATGCTAAAAATTAGCTGGTAAACTATTTACCGAACGAGCGCTTAATCTTTTCACAGGAACGTAATTAAAAAGGATTATTTGGTGGTCTCTTTCAATGGATTTGGTATATGCAAAAGGCCCAATCCAAAGCCTGTTGAGGTTTGTGGGACCCAAACGGTTGCCGATTTTAGACCGGAACTTACCTCGTGAGTCGTGTCTGTGTTTGGCCTCTGCTTCTAGAACATATATATAAATCAATTATATATATATAATTGATTTCGTTATCCCAATTTATCGATTTTTTATTAAAAAGAAAAAAGAAATAAGGCCCAAACCCAAAAGTTAGGTTTTGTTAACTTTTAAATCCAATCAGCGAATTGGAAGAATGGATTGAATCTTGGTCTCCGCTTCTTCTTCTTCTTCTTCTGCTCCTACTTCTCAAGCTCAATTATTGTAGTTAGTTAGTGTGTTTGTTGGTGTTATTTGTTAGTTCATTTCTGATTTTTCAATTAAACGTTTCGTCAACGTTAATTGTGGACGACGATAACGACAACGACAGCGACGGCGATCTCTCCTCCTCTGTTTCTTTTCAGAATAAAGCACGGAATACGAAGACAAAGATTCAATTTTGTTCTTTCTAGGTACTTAATCATCTGCTTTTCCTTTCTTTTTATTCTTTCGGTTTCGCTTCTTAGTTTCTTGATATTTCTCTTTATTCAGTCACAGGCTGATCTGATCGTCGGCGTTATCCTTTTTTCTTATGTCGAGAATTGGATTCTGCAGCTCATGTGTAAGCTCTCAATTGTCGATTTCACTGTAAATTTTGAGAAAATTTTCAAGAATCTGGTGTTTGCTTGTTCCATTCACTGAGAAGAAACGATAAGGATAGAGAAATGGTGAAGCGTGGGGGTGTGTTGAGGAATAATAATATCAATCTTACTGTTAATACCGACAACATTAGTATTCCTCCTCCTTCTCCGGCTGGTACTGGCGGTGGCAGTAACAATAAGTCTCGGAGGTTGGGATTGTGTAACCAAATAGGTAGCCAACATTCTTCCCCTATTGTTTTCCCAGAGAAACGTAGCAAAAAGTCCAAGGCTTCTTCTAAACGTGTGGATAGTCCTACCCGTGATAAAGCGGGTGCAGATGAAATTCGGATTGATATAGGAGTAGGTGGAGGGATTGCGGCTGCCGGAGGAGATGAAAAGTCTGATTTGTTGGGATTTGTTGTATTCTCTGGCAAGCTTTCCTTAGATAAGAGAGAACCGTCTTCCCATGATAATCCTACCAGCAGCCAGAATTCTTCAGATGTCTCAATTCAAGATGCTGTAGAAGCTAAGCTTACCAGCAAGGGTTTAGTTTGGGGCTCTCGCATACTAAATCTTGATGATGTTGTATCGGTATGTGTTTTCCTTCTTTTGTATCATAATGGATATTTGATGCCTATAATGCCTATACCACTATATTTTATTTGGCACTCTTGCAGGTGTCTTACAATGTTGGTGTCCGACATTTTACTGTGCATTCTTATCCAACCAAAAGGAGTTCATATGGTCTATCATGTTTTATCAAACCCAAAAGAAGTCGTAAAGACTATCGTTTCTTGGCTTCCAATGTTGAAGAGGCACTTCAGTGGGTTGGTGGGTTTGCGGACCAGCATTGTTATGTCAACTGTCTGCCTCATCCATTGGTTTCTTCAAAGAAGCAGGCTTCCTCGGAGTTAATTCCCACTGAAACTCCTCCAGAGTTGCTATTCAGGTGCAAGAGTCCACCCAAGATGCTTGTCATATTAAATCCACGTTCAGGGCATGGTCGTTCAAGTAAAGTTTTCCATGACATTGTAGAACCAATTTTTAAGGTCTGTGTTGTTTCAGCTCTGGATTCTCAGCACATCATTTCCAGTATTGCAATCATGTACAAAACTGACGCCTTATGAATTCATGCATGTGGGACCTGAATTACCTAATTGTTCCTATTTTTCTGTACTGCTGTTTTCATAGTTTCTCATGTTTCTTTATGTCTCTGCAGTCTGCAAAATAACAAGTTTAATCATAAAGTTCTTGTCCATGAGCTTCTCTTTTTCTTGACCTTGTAATTTAGAATCTCTGATATTGTGAGTTTGTAATTTGAGGAGCTAGGTTTCTACAACAAAACTGAGCTTTGAATGAAGACCATTTAGACCTTTTAGGTGCTGCAAACTTTTGAAAAGGCCTGATTGCACTATTAGTATTATCATGGTAGTTCCATCAGAACCTTTGTGCTTCAATGCATCGGAAATGAAGTCATTGTTAGAACCAAATTTGCTGAGGAAAATAGTTATCCTGAATCATGGCATACTATTGAAATGATTGTGAAATTTTGAATGGGTGTAGTGGCTTTGCCAATTTCTGGAGTTGTGCAATTTTTTTTTTTTGGAGAACTTAAGTGTCACGTTGTCTTTTCTTTTTCTTTTTGCTTATAAGTTTTAAATAAGCAAAGTTGGTAGATGATCTAAGGCACCGACCCAGCACAATACATTGGTTTGTGGCTTGATAATCTGATGATTCCTTTACTTTCTTAGTTTTCCCCACTTTTGACATGAGATATTCTTGCTTCTCTCTGATCATATCGAGTTCAGCTCAGTCATTGCACAACAAAATGATTTAATTGGTACATGAGCAAACCTACCTGATCTCCTGAAGCATCGTTGTTAGTTTTGACAAAATTGCAGTCTGCCCTTGAAAACTACCACAAAAACTATTAACAAGTGAGACCTTTTGTTTTGTGTCAATGACACAGTGGTTTGCTTCTGAGATAAAGCTCTGTGATGAAATTAGCATTACAACCAAGGTCCTAATAATGTAGACATTGCCATGAAGGTCTATGGTGTTTTCTTCTTATAAGTTAATTACATAAGCTTGGTATGTGCATACCTCTTTTTTAGTATTATTCTTTTCGTTACATGTTCTTCATGAGTAGGAAACAACTTGTCAGAACTTTTCTTAATAAAATTTTCATTTCAATGATCATATTCAAAGTGTAAACCATTACAGCTTGCAGGGTTTAAATTGGAGGTAGTCAAAACAACATCAGCTGGTCATGCTAAGAATCTTGCATCCAGTGTTGACATCAGCACATGTCCTGATGGTACTTTCACTGGGCACACTATTCGTATATTTTTTTTCATGGATTTCCAACACTTTCTAACGATTTTGATCACTTTAACATTTATGTTTGTATCATGTTTGTTAACTCAGGGATCATATGTGTTGGTGGCGATGGAATCATCAATGAGGTTGGTCAACAAATTTTGCTTTTTCTATCAAATTGTGGTCTTACTTCTCTATTAACTGTCCCAATCCCGTGGCCCTTTAGTGAAAAGTAAAGCAAGAATAATGCATGGAAGGACCACACTTTAAAAGTGATTTCAAGCTGCCGGGATTAATTAAAATGCTATTTCTGTATGACATGTTTAGACTTATTTTCTGCAAGCATTTTTAACACCTTTTGGCTTTATTTTTTCATGGTGGGAGGAAAAAGCATGGCCTTCGCTCAAATTCTTCCATGGTGATTATAAGGATCTTTATTTGGGTGGTGAATATGAGGATACTCTAGATAGTAAAAATGCGAAGTGAATTTACCTTTTTTAGTATGTTAAAATGCATTAGGCATTTCAGGCGATTTCTTCTTTCTATATGCTAATCAAATTATTTGGCCCTGATTATGCAGGTTCTAAATGGCCTTCTTAGTAGAGAAAATCAGAAAGAGGGAATTTCCATACCAATTGGAATCATTCCTGCTGGTTCAGATAACTCACTTGTTTGGACTGTTCTAGGAGTAAGAGATCCAATTTCTGCAGCCATAGCTATTGTGAAGGTACTTTTCAGTGTTCTAAGATTGGATTTTGCAGTCCTGATTGCCAGATTTTTAACTTTCAAATTGGGACCATACTTTCTTCGTTTTTGTCATCTATTTAATCCCTAGGTTCACATTGCGGACCAGAATAAACAAATTAATAATTGCCCTTGCAATTTGTGTTACATCAAGGATTATGGGTGAATATTAAACTTAATCTGCACATAGCATAGTAAGCATTTGGCAATTTAGATAATGTATAAAGAAATTTAGGATTGAGGTTTGAAGTTGCTTAATTTTCTGTGCTAATTATGGGGATGCTTTTCTTTCTGGGTTTCTCTTCCCCAATACTTATAAAGCCAGCCTAAGCCCTTAGATGATGCTAGATTGTCTTACTCATTAGTCCAGACTCCTGTGCCCAACCACTTGAAAATTTCCCATATGAACAGGAAGACTTATGAGGGCCGGGTTATTCCAGTTCAAGATAATGGGACCAAGTGTCTTAAGTTCATGAGCCAAGAGGTAGATAAAGCTTTTGGGACTTCTTATAACAATTCTGCCCCATTGATGAGTGGTTAGTGAAGAATATTGCATCCCAGTTGCCTTCTGTGCTGATCCAAATAGAAAGCTTTTGAGTTCTTCAAAATTATCTTGTTCTTCAAAGGAAAGCTGTTGTCCGTGCATGTATAAGTCAAGTTGTGGATTGTGTTCATTAAGTTCTGAAATCTGGATAAATATCATTTCTGTTATTTCAATCACTTTATTTTTGTTGGTTACAGGGTGGTCTTTCTGCTACGGATGTTTTTGCTGTTGAGTGGATTCAGACAGGAATGGTTCATTATGGGATGACTGTCTCGTATTATGGTTTTGTTAGTGATGGTAAGTTATATTCTGACGGCTGTTCTTGATAATGCTTGACCCCAGTTATGAAGCTTAAGTTTTGAGTTTTTGAAAAGCTAATCATGCCACCTACATGACAGATCTAAAACTTTTTTAATCTGTACAAACATGGATCTGATGTCCTTTAATTTAAGATTTGTATTGCTAATAAACTAGGTATCCAAATTGTGAGTGTAACTATTATTTCTTGATAAATCAAACAGGAAAGATGGTTTTAACACCAAAAGTAGAAGTCCTTTTCCTTATTTCTTATATGACATTTTCCTTTGATTAACTAATCAAGATGATTAAAACCCAGTTGGTTGATGGACAGGTTTCCCTGTTTTATTTGTTGTGCATGAACTCAGCATTGATGATTGAAGCAATTTTAGGTTTCCCTTTTAATGTTTGGAAAGTTCATGAAATACATTATCTTGACTTGTTTTACATTTGCACCATCCTATGCTGGCCATGACAGCCAAGGTAGGCTTGACAGATTTCTGGGTTCATTATGAGCATTCTATGTTATTAGTAAAGGCCTCAGTATCCCTTAATCAAAGAATTTGATGAATTTCATTATACCCTAGAAGAGTGGTTTTCGGGTGAACAATATGATTTTTCATTTAGGTTTTAAGAATTAGGTGCAGTGAAAGAAAAGAATATTCTGTTAGGATGCCTACAACTACTTGAGTTGTATTCTGCTAGGGGTGCCTACATCTACTTGAGTTGGTTTACTTTTCTTCATTTTGTTACGGGTGTTTCAGCCTCAGGTGGCAGCATGGATCACCGGTTGAGATTGTGTTTATGTTCTTTAGCCCTCTATTTAACATATTTTATGAAAGATTGTAGACAAAGATCATAAATTTTGCGCATATGATAGGTAATTTAGAGTTCATGAAATTAAAATTAATTGGGCACCTATTTATATGTTTCTTGTGCTGCAGTTCTGGAACTTTCTGAGAAATATCAGAAGCGATTTGGTCCTCTGCGTTATTTTATTGCCGGAGTTTTGAAATTCTTATGCTTACCAAAGTATAGCTATGATGTGGAATATGTTCCGGCATCAAAGGAGGATCTTGTAGCTAAACAGTCAGCTGAGCGGGAGGTGGTTGATATCTCAGACCTCTACACAGATATTATGAGGAGATCAAACACAGATAGAATTCCGCGAGCCTCAAGTTTATCAAGCATTGACTCAATAATGAGTCCTAATCGGATGTCTGGAGGGGACTTGGAAACCTGTAGTAGTGCTCATGCTAGTACCGAGCCATCTGAATATGTGCGTGGTCTTGATCCAAAAGCAAAACGCCTATCATCTGGGAGGAATAACATAACATCAGAGCCAGAAGTTATTCATCCTCAGATACAACTGTCAACCACTCCGAACTGGCCGAGGACAAGGTCAAAGTCAAGGACAGATAAAGGATGGAGTGGATTGGCTACTTCACATGATCCTTCTAGATGTTCTTGGGGAAATACTGGGACAAATGATAGAGAGGATATATCTTCTACATTGTCTGATCCAGGCCCAATTTGGGATGCTGAACCAAAATGGGATACTGAGCCAAATTGGGATGTGGAAAAACCTATTGAATTGCCAGGGCCACCTAATGTTCTTGAGGTAGGATCAAAGAAGGAATTCATGCCACAACTTGATGATAAATTGGAAATAAGAAAGGGACAGTTTCTTGGCATCATAGTCTGCAATCATGCTTGCAAAACTGTTCAGAGTTCTCAGGTGGTTGCACCAAGGGCGGAACATGATGATAATGCGATGGATATGCTCTTAGTTCATGGTAGTGGGAGGCTAAGGTTGATGAGATTTTTCTTGCTACTGCAGATGGGTCGTCATCTTTCACTGCCATATGTTGAGTATATCAAGGTATGAATGTGACTACTGTGGTTATTTAAACTTAGTTATGCAGCACAGAACTTTGAAATTTGGGGCGATTAACGGTAGTCTTGCATTAAGGTACATTTGGCATTGGGAGGAATGAATGAATGCCTTTTTTTTTGACAACCCATAACTTGCCCCCCCTTCCTCTCCATAATTGAGAACCCATTAGGATGCTGGGTAGATAGATACAATAGAACATGTTACGGTTCATACATTTGACATATCATGGTGTTATTGTTGTTTTTGACTATACTGTCATCAACACCATAATGTAACCTCCACTATTGTATAGTTTACTCCATACCCAAATTAGAAGAATTTTCCGCCATCACGGCTATGGCTACCACCACACAACTTTTGAGCATTTAAATTGCCTCCATGTGGATACAGTGACACCTTTTCCATTATATTAACAACAAAACAGCCTTCAATACCTGCTCTGAAATCATTACCAATTTCCCATACTGTAGGTGCTCTACCCATATCCCACTTCTGACACCTTTTCAGTTCCTGGTCCTCTCTCCCACACTCAACCAGCCCAAGCCAACAGCAAACGACAATTAGCTTAATAAACAAGATAACATATTTGACTACATATCCACTACTCTGTTATTACCAAATTTCTACAACCTTCTATGAATAGAACAGAAATTAAAGGATTTTGTTTGACATTGTTTAATTTAGAGTTGTAAACTCAAGGAAAATGTTCCACAGTTGCTTTGAACTATACAGCATTCGTAACTAGTGTTTAATCTCGTGGGTTACCTCTTGTACACCAAGGCAATAAGTGAATTGAAGGAAAACCCTGCACATTGGTGACAAGTTGGACCTTGTATAACTGCTTCGTTTCCAGGTAGAATGCATATTTGGAAAACTTATGGTATTGAACTTCTTACATACACCTTTAAGATTCATGCCAAATGTACTCTTAGGTCAGAAACCAATCATTTATTGTATGCAAAACTTGACATTTTAATTTAATTGAAGGTGACATCGACACAGGTTGCTTTTACTCCCCAAAAAACTGTATTGATCTCTTTCCATTTTAGATGCATCTCTTTATGAGTACATGCGAAGGCATGTTTGGTCATTGGGATTAGAAACGAGATTTTCATTGTTTAGACATCGTGTCTGAGGTAATATAGCTCTCATTCACTTTTGCGAAAATTGACTCAAACGTGAGTGGGAGGTGACAAACATATAGTTTTGTCAAATGATCGAAAATATTCATGTCGCATTAAAAATATGTATACAACAGAACAATAAAATATTAAACTTTGTGACTATGACCTTGTGAACTTCGGTATCACGCCAGTCGTCCTTCTGTTTTTTCTTTTTTGCTTTACCTAAAACTGATGCTGTTCCCATTATTTCCGTTTAGAAACTCATCCATAGCCAAAGACTTTTAAGACTGAGCCTTGTAAAGGTTCCTGGTCTTGTAAATCATCATTTGAAGTGCTGGAAACAGAAAAAGGAAATGGGAAGTATACAACTTCTTGTTGATTTATTTCCTTGTGATTCTAAGAGTTAGTAGGCAAAACTCAATCATTTGCATAATTTATTTTCTCATATCCATGTTTATGTGCGCCCCACTACCCCCACCCCCACACCATTACTCTTTAGCTGAAAGCATCGTCAGAAATTGTGTATATATCTGCCTTAAGTGCACTCACTGATGCATATCAACCTGCGATGAGAATTTTTTCATAATTTTGGAAGGTGAAGTTCTTTGAACATCTTCTAACTTTATCTACCAACAGGTAAAATCTGTTAGGATTAAAGCTGGGAAGCATACCCACAATGGTTGTGGCATTGATGGTGAGCTGTTTCCGCTTGATGGGCAAGTAATCTCTTTTTTGCTACCGGAACAGTGCCGACTTATTGGTCGCTCATCCTAGGCATGAGGAGATAACAAGCATGATTTCTTGTACCTTTATCCCGTTGAAAGGCCACGAGGGGCAGTGGTTACTCTTTTTGTATAATGGTCTTGGTGTATTATAGAGCATCCTTTTAACTTCTTGAGTGTCCTTTTGTACTCCTTCATTTGAAACTATGATTTGAACAAACCCCTCAAAGTTGCACCAATACCTGTGCGAGGTGTATGTAAATTCAAAGTTGCATGTTAGTTTTTCTTGGCTCTTGCCCTTTGTCCCATTATGTACTCTTCACCTCCTATGTGTTTGGCATCTGTTTTCAATGTATTGAAAAAAATCTACATTTGTTTGCCGGATGTTCTATGATCGTCGTTGAAATTGTTTCCTTGAGTTTCTTTCTACTTACTCTCCTGTTTAATCAGCATGCCTTCAAGGCCTAGCACGGATGCTGTTCAATCCCATCAAAAAGTGCTTGGAGTATACAATCTTATTGTGATTTTTCTATTTCATTTCCTATAATATTGATAAGAAGTTACACAAATTGAACTTTGTCTTCTTTATAAAAATAAAATTATTAATTTGAAGCCCTCATTTTTTTCTTTTCCACCTTACTAACTTATCAATGTTATCATCGAACTAAAGTCATTTATTATAAAATTCGGTAGTTGACAAATATAAGCAAGACTATACTATTTACTCCTTAAGTAATTAAATAATTAACATATGTTATTTTTCTAATATGTTATGGTTTTAGTGTTTGTTGGTAATAAAATTACATTGTCATCTTTCGTTACGTTTTAACTAAACATAAGAAAGAAAAAGATTCCACTTCTATCACGTAGAAATCAGCAAAAAAAGAGAATTTCTAGTCAGGATGTCAGTGGATCTTTGTTATTAATTTTAACACATTGAGATACTTATGATATTTTTGGATGTTTTTTGGTATCTTTCTTTTTAATCCCACATTTTAATTGTTTGTAATCATCAATATAATTTTGTTAACTGAAATGTGTTTTGTTAATGAATCGATTTTACGATTTTTGTTAATTTAATAGTTGCTTTGAAGAATGATTTGATGGAAACTTGTTATTAATTGAATTATGTAATAGTTGTTTGTTTTTTTATATGTTAGAAAATTTTTAAATGGAATATTGGACCACATATATTATTTTTTTTTATTTTCTTAGGAAGTGAAATCCCATTAAAAGGAAATATGAGGACAAATTGGTAGAGAAATTTCATTTTTCTATATTGGTGGAAGAAAATTTTAGTGCATTAACTTAAACAAATTATGTTAATTTAGTGTCGTGGATACTGTTAAGTATAATTAGTACGTTAGGTTAGATAAAATACCAAATAAACTTTAAGAAGGTGGATTGATTGAGATTAAAGATGATGACAAAGTAAATAACTTGATCCATATTGTTTTGGATCATAAAAGAGTGGAGTTTTATTTTAAGTTGGATACAGTGCAAATAAAGCATCAAAAAAGATAATATGGATGATGATATTTTTGTTATATGGTTATAGCAAATCATGAAGAAGAAGAAGACAATAGTTACATAGATGATGTGAGAGTGAATAATGTGCCAAGTACTACTAATGGAGGCGATGGTAGTGAAACTTCAACTCTTTAACTTATCAATAAGTCTCCCTTTCATTAGAACTTGTACTTAAAGTTTACATATTTGTCTCCCACTTTTAATAATTTTTTCATGTAGGATCCTTGTTAGAAAGTTTTCTTCTCCATTTGATTTTTAGATTCCTCATAATCATCTGAATAATTATTGTTGGTGCAACCATCTAACACGAGGATTTATGGACTTTTACACTTATGAACATGTGTAAACTTCTTGTCATATTTAAATCAAAAGCCTCGAGTTATCCAATT
>JANIPM010000231.1:13643673-13656475 GCA_027478405.1 Erythroxylum cassinoides
TGCTATTGGATGACTGTATCAAGATTGATATTATGGTTTTTAAAATTTAGTGATTTCTGATATTGTGATTTTAATTACTGCGATGCCATGTGGATTATTAGTGGGATTTTCTGGTAGTGCACCTTTAACGTGGATTACGTGTCGGAGCGACCTTCGGGCGCCCCGATGTGTACCCTACGGTGAAGGGGCGCTACAAGGGATATTAGGATGGGTTTAGGATCCATTGTAGGGGTCTGGGAGAGTGAAAATTTTTGTTAAACTCGAAGGTTACACGGTCAGGCCGTGTAAAATCACACTGGCCGTGTATTCCTGATGCTGAAAAACTGCCAGACCTAGAAGTTACATGGTCTGCCCGTGTGGGTTCATACGGCCCATATTTTGACCCTCCCAATGAAAAAATTACCTTTTGAGTTCTTCACAAAAGTTGTAGATCTAGAAGTGCTCTTTCAAAAAGTCTAAGAATGAACTAAATCAGACATCTATAATGAAAGTTACGTCCATTGTCCCAAGATAGGTTCAACATGATTGAGGACATGAGCATGGTTGATTTGTTTGGCCATAACTTTATGACCTAACCTCCAAATTAAGTGATTCTTGAAGAAATAGATTCCTAAGATGTTTAGATATCTTTACATAAAGATTATTAGCCTTTGGTTTTGAGTTGAAAAAGATTGATGGAAAGAAAGTGAGGGATCGGTTGGAAGGGCAAGACTTGGTTGTGAACACACTTTGGATTTTTAAGCATATCTTGATCTATAGACCTCCGATTGAGATGGTTCTTACTTCAAAATAAACTAGAGACATAGAAATACAATTTTATTGAAGGATTCAATTTGTAATTCATGTTCCTAAAATCTGTTCTGAAATAGGAAAAAATGAGTTTGATTTTCATGATTCCGTTGTGTGGGCTCGCCCATGTGGTTTGAGATGTTATGAGAATGAGAGGGAACTGATGATGGCTAAAAAGTGTCCATGGAAATAGCCCTATAGGTTAATATGCTCACATTTATGAATGGTTTTTGGATGTTGGGTTCCGAAAACGGGATCCAACATCTTTATAGTGCATAAAAGTTAGCAATATGTCTTCTTCTCTTCCTCACATCAGGTGCAACCCTTTTTCTTGGGTAGAAATACCACCTTTAACATTATTAGTGTCATTATGATTACAATAAAAACAAATTTCACTACCAATTTCGTAGTTTAGTCTTTGTCCTTTTATCATTTTATTTTGAAACTCTTTAAGCAATGCCTTCATCCACCATTTCACATTATAGGTAATTTTCTTATAAGACTCCACATGACCTTGAATCCTTAAATGTTTCTTTAGTATAATGATTCACTTACCTTTGAAATGTTTCTTATAATATGACTCTTCATACTACGAATCAATTTAGAATAAGTTCATACTAGATCATTAAATCTTTATGAAGAGATTGAATTATTAGGAGTACTTGAATTTTCCTTTATTTATCTATAAAAATAAACAAAAATATATGTCAAAATTAAATTAATAACTATTTACCAAAAAAAATAAATTAATAACTTCATATTAAAAATAAAGTTTTTACATGTAACATCATTACTTAGCTATAAAAATTCTATAGTCAATTTTAGGAAGATTCATCATATGGAAATACTTGAAGAAAGTAAAATTTATAAAAGTAAGTCACTATAAGAGTAACCCAGTTTCATGTTCAATAAGCATTCACTAAGTACAAGCATTGCATTAAATGTGCATGAATTTTTATCATCAAGTTTATAACTCTACTACACCTTTCTGAGGTGTATGATCACTATTGATATTACAAAGACACCAAGTATGTAACACCCCACTCCAGCAATACCCGAACTCGACATCGATGGGTGATATATGAGTTTGTGCCTCGCGAGGGTGGCGTACTAGGACACTCAATCAGTCAAAACTTGGTATAATTTTTTTTAAAAAAAATTTACTCACGCGTATGCAAAAATCAATAATCGAAAAGGCCCATTCTAATCATAAACTTATTCAATTGCATCCATGCAATCATTAATATTTCAATAGCTGTTTGGGCCCTTTCATAAATATAAAACACTTTAGTCATTTCGGAGTACAAATTTATATAAAAAGTTGGGGAAAATATAATTCAATACAAACTAGAGAAATACAATGCAGACGCCAACTGATCCCGACCTCTATCCTTCACTTGAATGCTATAAGTATACTCCCATTGGCCTAACAGGGTATTCTTCTGATCCTGAAAAATATTTGCAAATTTTGGGTGATTTTTGCGAACTCAATGAGTGACCATCATCAATGGCTCACCTATTCACGTAACATATAATTCACATCATTACATATTTCACATTTCACATTGAATACAATTTAATTACGCATAGTATGCATATGCAATGCACATGAGACCCACTTTCCATTTGTTACTTTGTTATGACCAAGTGCCTAAAATGTCCCATATATGGCTCATTATAACAGTCCCATATAGGGCTCATTAATAACAGTCCCATATAAGGCTCATTAAATGTTGAGCCTGAGGCTCTAAGTCACTTTTGAGCTCGAGGCTCTTTTTCACACGTTGAGCTTTAAGCTCTGATCGATGGTAACTCTAGTCACAACAGCCATTATGTTTCATGCATTCATGACATGGAATGCATCACTTACATTTGCATATTTGCAGTCACTCCCATTCACATATCATCAGACCATAGTCTAGCATTCAACATTAAGTTGGGAATTCACACTTTTACTTGAATGCAATTTCACATTCAGAATTCACTTAGCAATCACTTCAGTGCACTTAGTTCAGCTTATTCACATACAAGCAGCAATTTGATATCCAAATCAAATATCACAATCATTGGACCTCCTATCCAGAAACCAACATAAACAATCACATTCACATAATCATTCAGAATTCAATTAATACCGAAAAGTCAAACAAAACAAATAATGGATTGAGACCAATCTAGGTCTACTCACAGTACGCTCCAGATTAGCATTTGCTTTCAAATTTTGGGAACGCCTGAATGCGGACACTTGACCTTCATTCTTCACCAAATGAAGGAATACTTGGCTTAAAGGGAAGCTCTTCTCTTCCTCTACCTGTTTCTCTTCTTGATCTACTCTAAAATCTCTCTTATAGGCTAGAAAAATTGAAACCCTAACTTGTTGTTTCTTCTTTCTCTCTGTACTTCTCTATCTCTTTTTTGACATTCTCTCTCTTTTCTCTAGAATTTTCATTCTTCTCTTCTACTTTCTTCCATTCACGTGTTTATACTTCATTTATAGGCAAGACAACACTTCTTCTTTTAATTATGCCCTTAATGATTGAGAATTGTCTCATTTGCTTTTCCATTTATGCCCTATGTCTTCTATACTTAAGTGTCTTGCCAAAAACATCCTTGATCATTCTAACATAACAATTTCTTCTAGAAGACTCTTCTATATTATCTTATGTTTCCAATGACACCAAAAGTATTCAATTTGGTTCAGTAGTGTGAAAGTTATACTACAATATCTCCGAACTGTTTTTATTCCGAGACAGTACCCTATACTCCACTTCCATCCAAAAATTGAAACTCTTAGAGTTCGATTCAAAAATTGATTTCTTCATATAATTTGTAGACCTATGTTTCTAATTTATTATAAATTAAAAATTATCTTATTTTGAACTCTACAGATCAAGATATCATCAAAATATTGAAGTATGTTTAGTAGAATAATACTAGTTCATACTATCTAAGGGTACATTCACTATACCCATTCCACTTTTTCACTCAATCTTTCTCAATTTGATTCAGAGGGCTATGGTTTTTGGTAGAGATATAGAGAAATGTCTTACAAACCTAATGGTTCAAGAATCAAGTCATTTGGATGTCTAGAAAGGAAGTTATGACCAAAAGAAGCAACTATGTTTATGACCTCAATCGTCTTACTTTTATTGTCTTACTTCTATCGTCTTACTTTCTTCCGTCTCATTTCTTCCATATCATTTTCTTTCATCTCATTTCTTATGTCTCATTTTTTCTGTTTCATTTCTTCCATCTCATTTTCTTCCGTCTCATTTCTTCCGTCTCATTTCTTCCGTCTCATTTTCTTCCGTCCATTTCTTCCCTAGAACGTCTCCATTTATAAGGATCATAACTTTTGACTCCAATGTGCAAAATTTTCATACTATATATCGTTGGAAAAATAAAAGAAAGATTTACAACTTTTCATAAGGAAACTTTGTCAAAATCTATCTAGATTAATCTATATTTTCTCCCAAAGTCAGAACACGAAATTTACATTCAGCTCCCAATGTACTGGACCCAGTTCTCACTTCGTGAAAAATTTTGAGACTCTTAGAGACAGAATTGAAATTCGATGTCTTCATACGAAATATAGCCATATATCTCTAGGTTAATCCAAATTAAGAATCATCTTGTTTGGACAACTAGAGAAAATGTTGTGGCTAAAAGACTGAAGCACGCTCAGTGAATATTTTCCAGATCACTACCAATTTTGTTTCCAAATCTTTTCTTATCACAACTCATACCAAGATCACCCTCTCTGCTCCCTCTACTTCTCATTTTCAATAAAATCACATCTAAAAACAATCATACCCGGAAGTCGTCAATGAATGCATGAACACTTATGTTTGTGCAAAGATTCAATATTTATGTACATATATGCTAACATTATGCATGGGCAAGAAAATACATTTCCTTAATCTCTCTTTGAGCTTACATGTACTGAAATTTTGAGTCCTAACCTTTATTATGGGGACAGGATATTACACTTAATGTTCTTCATTTTGTAGACATCAACAGACAGTGAAATTGGGGTGTCATTCATGCTTATCTCCCCTTGCCTATTTGTAGGATGATAGTGGGAACCTTTTCACCTCGGCCTGCAGTTGGGCCAGATACACTTATCTGGGGTTGCTCTGACACAAGTTAATTCACTGCGGCCTCTGCGTACTGCCTGACCACGGGACAAGCGAACGTCTCGGCCCATGGTGTCTGGACGGCCATCTAGCAATGGAAGGGCCTTCCACGCATCCGTTCCTTCCTTTGGCTCTTAGCGCATGACCGGCTGCTCACGAACCAACATCGCATTCGATGACATTGCACTACTACTGGAGAGTGCCCTCACTGTAGACTTGAGGAAACCTTGATGCATGCAGTGCACGACAGTGCCCGAGGTCAACAAGTGTGGACTGCCTTCCCTCCTTCTTTAGTCTCGGCAGACTTTTTCAACCAGTTGAATCAGGACTGGATTCTTCCCAATCTTAATTGCCACCATCAAGTCTTTGGCCATGATTGGTCGCTCCTTTTTGGCATTTCCTGCTGGTTCCTCTGGCAATGGAGGAATAAATCCATTTTTTATGCCTACTTTAATTGGCCTTCCTCACCTATTTTCCTTATTTTATCTTATGCAGGTCTCCTACGGGCCTCCACCTGGTGCCCTCGGCCAGCAGTTTCTCCCAATTATGGGCCTTGATAGGAGTAATTCATCAGCTGGAAGTCACCGCCCCCTGGTTGGATCAAGCTCAATACTGACGGTGTTGTCAAAGGTCTTCCTCAACAGCCACTGCAGGGGGTGTTCTCCAAGATAGTGACGGTCACCGGCTAGGAGGGTTCTCTCATGATATTGGATGGTGCTCTCCGCTGAATGCGGAACTCTGGGGGGTATTTACTGGACTCACATTGGCATGGAATCTAGGCCATCGTCACATCGAGCTCGAGGTCGATTCAAAGGCAATGTTTGACCTTCTGTCTTCCGCAGACCGCCGATCCCGAACGCCCAACCCAATCATCTAGAGTATTCATGAGCTGTTCGGCAGAAACTGAACTGTTGCTCATCGCTACATTTATCGAGAGACCAACAGATACGTTGACTGGTTAGCCAAGTATGCCGGTACTTTTGACATTGGTATATATTATTTTCATATAACACCCGTTGGGTGTCACTCGATCCTTTTAAATGATCTATCGGAAATTTGTTTCTTCCGACTTAGCATATAATTATTTCGTTTGTTTCTCTTAAAAAAATGATGTCATTTTTTATATTTTTAACTTAAAAAAATCCGCTATCTCGCTCGAGTCTAGCCTATTACCTGTCATTCAAGAAGACCCTTAGCACGTGTGGGGTCGCGGCATGTAAAGTAGCTAATTCCTGTTAGTTTATCCGGACAAAAGAGCCATATGCTTCAGCTTCAGCCTCTCGTTCCTGATTTCCCTAATCCACTTCCCAACATTTTCTATATTAACGAAACAATATCAAAATTGTTCTTTCAATCCATTTAGTTAACTAAAAACAAGACAACCCAAACCTAACCTTTTGCTTCTACTAGATAAGGTTGTCTTGTTCTTTTCTTTTTCTTGATATATATTACAAAAAGTTCAATTCATTAATCGAAAGCCAAGAGTTAGGGATTGCTATCCAATCAAATCGTAATTAGAGAGAGAGAGAGAGAGATATGAGTTCAAACGTAGTTGCAACAGGAGCTTCGTCCAGCGTCAATCATCGACCAATCGCCGCTTTCTGTAAATCGACAACAACAACAAGAGCAAGAGATGCGTTCAACAACGCACACTCCATCGTCAATCTTCCAACAACCACAACTTCCATGGCTTTTGTGTTTCGTAACCGTCAAATGATGTGTAATAGTGCTGGTAGCAGGATTAGCGTTGTGACCGGTGAGCAAGGTAAAGTGGGAGAAGAAGAAGAAAAGGAAGAAGATCAAGAGTCGATGATGGTTGGGAGGAGAGTGAGAGTGAAGGTGCCGTTGAAGGTGTATCACGTGCCGCGTGTTCCCGAGTTTGATCTGGCGGGCCTCGAAGGGACTATTAAGCAGTTCGTTGGTGTTTGGAAGGGTAAACGTCTTTCTGCTAATCTTCCTTTCAAGGTTGAGTTTGTTGTTCCTATTGAAGGTCGTGGCCCTGTTAAGTTCTTTGCCCATCTTAAGGATGACGAACTTGAATTCCTTCACTAATTCACTAACACCTGCCCAAATTCCCCGTCCTTTTTTTGTATAATCTTCATATCATAATTTCTACTCTATATTATACATAATCTATATTGTTTGTTTATTTTAGAATCATTATTTCAATGAGTTTCAGCGTTGTTCTCTTCTGATTTCTGTTTGAGCAATTAGTGATTTGATTCGTTGAAGCTACTTCTTTTAGTCTTCAATCCAGTTTGAATATTGATGCTTGATATTAAGGCATTATGGTTAAGTTGGAACTCATGAACCACTCTTATAATTAGGACTTCTCGAAACCTCACACAAAGCTGTCCGCTGAGGATTCTAAAATGTAGGGGAAGTACTTTGGATTTAGAAATGTATTATAGGTAGTGATCCGATATTTAGTTGTCTCTCCAATTTGGTGTTTTCTACTATGCAATTTTCAGCCTGGTTTCTTTGCATTTGCTTAGTGTTTACAAGGTCTGGGTCCGTAGAAGCCCGTCTTAAGCCATTACAAATTGTGCTTGTTGAAGTTGGGATGAGATCAATTTAGTTCCTGAGTACTTTTTTTTGTTTTGTTGAAATTTTAGGTTTGACAGTCTTATTGCTCTTTGGTAAAATTTTAGTTGCTTCTTCTAGGTCGGAGGCTTTACTGCTTAAATATAAAGGGGATTGGAAACTTATTGAACAGATCTCAGTGAGCCACGGGCTTCATACTCATTAAATCAAGTTTTTTTTTGGTTGTTGGAAGTCTAATGCATTTTACTACTTTAGAAGAAGGAAACAAGGAAGCCTGTTGAGCAGCATCAATATATAGATGAAGTTTTAGTAATGAGATTAATTACTCTCAACATTAGGTCCTCATAGTGCAATTTGCTAGTCACACAAAGTTCAACCAATACTTAAAAATGTAGCATAGAAGAAATAATTGATTTCAGTCATCATGAACTGTTCAGGAGTTATATGAAATACTGTTATTCAAAATTATACATTATCCACAATGAGGACTCTCTGGTTTGACCAGTCAATTACTTTGACCACATGTTAATTTTTGTAAGATCTACGAAATGCTTCAGTGTCGAAGATGATCAGTTTTTGTGGTCAAAGCATATGTTGCAACCAATCATGTTGGATCTTGTATCATTTGAGAACATAATTGGCAAACTTGCGTATCTGTTTAAGTTGTAGAACAATCATAATTGCTTGGCATTATCATTTTTAGGCAGTCTGAACTTTTAAAATATTGATTTTGTGATGGAATACAAACCCGACAAGGATGCCCTTAGTAAAAAAGGGGAGCTTGCAAGCATCACAAATCTAAGTGTTTGCTTAGTGGACCAGATAAAGGAAGGACTTGAGCAAGACCCACAGGTCGAGTTTATTAGAGTTGGCTTCATAATGAGATGCTTATCACTAAAGGTGACTGGTGCCTAAATGGCAAGGGCTGTGGAAAGAAATCAGCAAGGAGTGCCATGACTCCAAGTGGACATGACATCTTAGGGTTCATCATACATTGGCACTTGTGACATCTTAGGGTTCAAGTCTTAGGCATTGGGGCATACCTAAGACTGTTGTGAGCGATAGGGATGCTTGGTTCATGAGAAGATTTTGGATGGAGCTATTCAAGCCAATGGGACTTGAATTTAACTTCTTGAGCTTTTACCCTCAAATGGATGGGCAAATTGGGAGAGCAAATGCGCTATTGGAGTTGTACTTGAGGCATTGCATGAGTGCCAATCAAAGCGATTTGGATGAAGTTGCTTGAGGTTGTCCAATTCTTATTCATCTTGCGAAAAAGTGAGTCATCAGGAGCCAACCTATTTAAGATTGTGACAGATCAATAGTCAATGACTTTGCACACCCTTGCTATTACATATAAAGGCCCAAGTCTTGACACGTTCAAGTTCGCGAAAGGTTAGCATGAGAAAACTGAGTGGCGCAAGCATATAGAAGATGAAGAAGTAGGTTGATACGAAGCGAAGGCATTTAGAGTTTAACAAAGGGGACCTAGTATTGGTGATGCTTCTCCCTCACCAAAGTTGAAGATGTACCAAGGTGCATAAAGGACTAATAAGGCTCTATAGAAATGGATTGGCAAACTAGCTTATTGTTTGATGTTGTGTTACCCACTCACTTGGAGATGTACCTTGTGTTTCATATGAGCTTCCTTAAACCTTGCCATGAGGATAAGGATGAACCCAATAGGGGTATATCAAAAAAGGCCCCTACTGCCATTACCACGATGCTAGAACGAGATGTTGATAAGATAGTGGTGCAGAATTGTAGATAATTGTACAATTAATTGATATGTATAGAATTATGTAAAAATTTCTGGAGGAGTTGTAAACCGTTGGATCAAGTAAATCCTGACAGTCTATTAAGGAGATGGAAGTCCACAAATAATCTTAGGCACTTCATTTGTAAATAAGAGAGAGAAAGAAATATTCTTTATAATAAAAAGCATTCACCAAGTTCTCTTTTAATTTTTTGTGTTCTTTATTAATTGTGCTAGCTTTGTGCTTAACATTTTCAAGTATGCTGATTTGGTTGAGTTGAATAGCAATTAAGTGCTGCACAATTTGTTGGTAAAAAAGTGCAATGTCCACAGGAAATACTTGCCCTTTCTGCTTAGTAGTGTGTATTGGAATATGCAGATGTTGTGATGTTTCAGATTCCCCCCTACTATACCTGCCATCCTTGAGTATATTAATTGAATATATATGAATTTTACTAACATGATCTCTCTGAATTTGGATCCACAGTGAAGGCTTATACTTGTGAAGCTTTCCAACAAGTTAAAAGTTTTCATGTGTACATAAGCCCTTAGAGTAGCGATAGAGAAGTTCCCTTCAATATTAACCGGGATCACAATATATATTCTATAATATTTCCTACTTTTCTTCTACTACCTCCGCAGAAATGATGTGTAGCTTTGATAAACCCATCAACATACTTTAGAAATAATGCTGAAAATAGCAGGAACAAGAACAGGAGTAAAGGAAAACTTTCCAAAGACATGCGGGCAATAGCTGATGGTTAATGTCTTGAAGTTTTGAATATCTTGTCTTGTGGGCTTTAAATCACCTATGCCGTTGCCTACCTGTCCCCAACAATATCCAACCATTCAATAACTAAGATAGAGAAAAATTAGATGGGTTGCATGTTACTGGAAAAGGGGCACAGGTTTTACGGATCAGGTGGTTTGAAGCCTGTCTTGTGTGCATCAGTTGAGATTGATTATGAGAACTAGTAGTTGTTATGGACAATAGTCAACGAGGTACAACTCCGCCAGCAGAACCCTCGGAAAATGATTTCATTAGTTTAACCCTAGGTTACTGCTACCTACCATTGTGTCATCTTTAAAAGCAAAACACTGGGATGGGGGAGGTGCGTGGGTTTTGGAATCTGTTGGCTTCAGAAAATTACACCAGGCAGTTTAAGTTGATACAAGTGTTGTCTCCCAACACGTTTGAATATAAAGCAAGTGCTACTGCTATTAATTGTTAGTTTCAGAAGTGTACAATAATATATTTTACGGATATATTGTTCACTAACCTGACGCCAAGCATTCTGACTGAACGAAAGTCAACTGGATTAGCAAAAAAAATAAAAAGGAAATGCATATTATTGTTGTAATTCTATGTGAAAGGCATAATTTTGTGTCTGATGCCTTATTCAACAGAACAATGTAATTCTATGTGAAAGGCTCTAATAATGGATCTAATTGAATGATACTAAGGACTTCAAATTATGACTTTCATTAAGATCATCCCAGTACTATTTTGTTGTAGTCAATCAGGTCAATTAAGACCAGCATAGCTACAACTGCATATACGGAACTCAATAGTAAACTTGCAGTAAGATCATCTCAGAACTATTCTGGTGTAGCCAATTATAGCCAATGAATATCGGCATAGCTTCAACTGCATATGCGGAACTCCATTTTAAACTTTAGTTTAGTTTGGCATGCAAAGTTAATGGATACTCCTGAGAAAACTTGTCTTTATCGCATTAAACGAAAATGTGACCTTCTCATGTTGTTTGAATAGGCTTCAACGTTTACTTTAAGTTACTTTTATGAACTCTATTGCTACATTCCCTATAAATGTTTTCTAAAGTTGGACTTCCTCGTGGAGACTCTTTTGGTTATGTAAGCTGCATATGGCATCGTGTATGTCCATCTAAGTTTGAGTTTCACTGATACCAACCTGAAGTAAAGCATGAGCTATGTTTGAACCATCCTTCTTATCCATTATTTCAGTTGTTGATTATTGTTGGCATTTGAATCTGATGCATTTTCTTCCGAATTTGCAATCCTAAAATACACAAGCCCTGCTGGTAATAGATTGCAGAGGGAGTTAAAAATCAATGGAATATTTCATCTTATTAATACAAATAATTCTCTGCCTTACTTTATCTGCCATCTTGTTGCGTCTTGTGCTGGAAAGCTCTTGCAGATGTCCTTCGGTTTCTGTTGGAGTTGCCGTTTAGCTTTCATTTAGGTCAATGTGCAGTTGTAGATCTGCATGTTTTCCTTGGCAGTACTTGATGCCGATTATATTATCAAAGAAAAATATGTTGCACCGATTTAACTTGTACTGATTTGAAGGCATGAGACCATCAAACCTGTCTTCTCCCTCATTTGAAATCTATGAACTAGATACCAGGTACTTGCTTAATATTGAGGGCATCTTTAGTCCTCAGCTCTCTAATAAATTAACTATTTGTGGGTTCTATCTGCCATTTCTATGTCCAGTATTGATATTGCTGTTATAGGTAATTAATATCCTATTTAATATGTACTCGGCAACTACAGGATATGCAACTTGATTACCATGCCTTTGGTCATCTGATAATGATCATAGATTTTTGCTAGGAAGAATGGGAAAAGAGCCGAGAGTGAAGGAATTCATGCAGTTGCTTAGTTTCTTCTTTCTCTTGCACAATTCATGGCAGGCAATGTCGTACATGGATCAGGGATTTGTATGGTACAAATGTTTTGAGACCATAAGTTTATTGCTTCAATAGGAGGGTTCATAATGCGCATACCATTGCTGATCTTTAACAAAATATGAATCACTCGACTCGGGAAAATGTGGGAAAATATGAAAAATCCGGAGCTATAGCTTAAGAGTGTGCACTCTGTAGTCATATTGCAATGTCGGTAAGAGGCCCTGCAAAGAAGCAAGGCCGTACGTTCGTCCAGAGAATCGGGGTCGGTGAGCACAGCAATGTCTGGTTCCACAATTGCGGTGGAGTTCCCGTACTCGAATTTGAATTTACACGAGCTATTACACAGGCCTCTGTCGTGCAATGTCGGTAAGAGGCCCTGCAAATAAGCAAAGGCCATACGTTCGTCCAGAGAATTGGGGTCGGTGAGCCAGCCTTAAATGTCTTGGACTCAAAAGGTGGAATGCTCACTTTAGGCGTCTCTACATTCTGACCCGATATTATATGAGGGAGTTAAATCACGGTTTGATCTCAGTTAGCTTGTCGAAAAGGTGACCCAGTGTTTAGTGCGCATAAGGAATCATCACATTGAATGAACTCCCACGCTATCACGAACCCAAAACTTTACTCACTTTTCTTTCTAATGATCAACTGAGCTACCCGTACGGCTCAGCCTTAAATGTCTGGTTCCACAATTGCGGTGGAGTTCCCGTACTGGAATGTGAATTTAGACGAGCTATTACACAGGCCTTTGTCGTGCGTGACAATTTGTGACAACTAGTCTTGTCATGGTTCAGTACGCAGGCCAGATCACGATTTTCAGATCTAGATCTTCTGGAATCTTGGGACTTACCCAATAGCTTCTGGGTATAGAAGTGACAAAACCTTGGTTAGGTCTTTCT
>JANIPM010000231.1:13686060-13699245 GCA_027478405.1 Erythroxylum cassinoides
CCTCAACAGGTCTGACTTGGCCTATTCTTTTATATTTCTTAAAAAAATTAAAAAATGATGTTATCTTTGACAAAATGATGTAATTTTTGTTATTTCGGTTGGGACCTATCGGATTTATAGTCTGGTCGAGCCGACCAATTTTAGCCTATAGCTCGGTTAATTTAGACCAAAATTTGAACATGTTGAACAAATCGGGCTAAAATTGACATTTCTATTTCTTATCTTATCTAATTTAGTTATGGGCAAAATTTTAAAACATTGATTAATAATTAAAACTTCAAAATCAAGTTCCAAATCCACTAGTTGTAGTGTGGTTTCCAATTTGCAATAATCAAAGGCAAAAGCAAATTTGAGACTTGAGAATGAGAATCAGGGCTGTACGTTTGGTGGGGGGTAATATGTAATTTGGTAATTTTGATTTGGCGAGGGAGGGAATGAAGTCCCGAAATGCCCCTCGTCTTCCAGTAATTCACTTAGCAACCTTACCTTTTATTTTATAATATATTAGCCAAAACAATAAATACGCACGAGTTGGGACTGGTAGTGGATTCTCAAACTTGGTCAGCTTCTCCTTCTTCTCTCTTATTCTTTCTAAAGTAAATCTTCCTCTTGTGCGGTTCTGCCACCACACGAGCTCACTGTTACATTTTTGGTATCCCATGTATTAAGAGGAAAAAAAGAAGAAGAAGAAAGCTTGTTAATCCAATATTTTAGCCGTTAATATTTCAAAATTTCAATGCCGTTCACTTCCTTCTTTCTCTACTACGCTCATTGATGACGGTGTTTACGAGCATCACTCTTCTTATTCCCAAAGAAGAAGAAGTGTGATTTTGTAGCAAACCAGCTTCAAATCACGGGTATTTTTTAATTCACAAACTTTCATTTTTTGTTTGAAAGTTTGTTTATTGATCCCTTCTGTTTTGTGGGTCGATGGAAATCTGAAAACTTGGGGTTGTATGCAGCAAGATTTGGTTGATTGAAGTAGAATTTTGCAGATATGAACTTGAGTAATGTAAGAAATTTAATGTTTGCATTTCTTTGTACAGTTAGTGTTGGAGTTTGAGTGTTGATTAAGGCACATATATGATTTGAATGTCTTAAGGCCAACACCAACTACGGAAACAACTTGGCTTCTACTGCATTGTTACTTCCTTGCACTTCTCATTCTTAGAGTTTCTGTTTTTACGCCAATGACTACCAAACGCGCCTACAAGCTCCGTATCCTTATTATTTCCGTATCTTGATGAATTAAATCTAAATCTTGATTTGCAATTTGACCTTCTTTATGTTAATTTGTTTAATTTCCCGGTTAAAATTTTTTATTTATGTTTGAATATATTGCTCGATTGATTAATGACTAAGGTTAGCCTTAACCTGACAATTCAAAAATTATGATGAATTAATGATAATAAAGAGGAATTTGTGGCGCATTCTGCGACTGTAAATTGCCTCAAAATTGGGAGGAAGTCATCGAGACGTCTTGTGACTGGAGGGGAAGATCACAAGGTCAATCTCTGGGCCATTGGTAAGCCCAATGCTATACTGGTCAGTACTAACTTCTGTTGTTATGTTGATGGCTCATTTGCACATTTGCTCTTGTGATAATGGTGTTATGATGTGGGGAAAATTCCCCCTGTTTTTTACGGTTAACAAAATTCCTTGAAATGTTCAGATCATTTATAGGAAATGTCCTGCTCCTTAAAATCCTCGATGTGTTCTTTCCACCTCATCTAATGCTCCAAGCTTCATACGCAGAGCTTGTCAGGACATACTAGTGGAATTGATTCAGTAAGCTTTGATTCTTCAGAAGTTCTTGTAGCAGCGGGAGCTGCTAGTGGTACGATCAAGCTTTGGGATCTAGAGGAGGCAAAAAGTAACTTAATTTTGTTAATGCTTGTTCAAAAAGCTTTGGATACTGATTGCCAATATTTCTGGTGCTTATTCATCAAATTTTATGTGTTGCTGTAATTGTGCATGTAGTTGTTCGTACATTGACTAGTCACAGATCTAATTGCATATCTGTGGATTTTCATCCTTTTGGAGAGTTCTTTGCATCTGGTTCCCTGGACACAAATCTTAAGATATGGGATATCAGAAAGAAGGGCTGCATTCATACATACAAGGGCCACACTCGAGGGGTCAGTGTAATAAGATTTACGCCGGATGGTCGTTGGATTGTTTCTGGTGGGGAGGACAAGACTGTTAAGGTTGAAATTGCTTCTTTTTTGCATATATTTCACAAACACTAATATACAGATGTGATATCCTAATGACATAAACGAATATTATCTTTTAAAATTGTGGTAAAGTAATGCAATCCTTACTTAACCTGGTTTTCTTGTTCACCAATGAATCTCTCAATTTTTTTTTGTTTTTAGTTCTGAAATTAGCCACCTTGCATATAAAAATTGGGCACTGATGCAGTAATTCGTTTTTTGAATTAGGATTATAATTAAGACATTGTATTGCTGTATTCTAGTTCAATTGTTGTAAAGTGGTTCATGATTTTCAATGCTATAGGTTCAACTATAGGATCTTTTGTTTCTTCATATAATTGTGTGCAAAAGGAAGTGCTCAAATGCTTATGTGTGCAAATTTTGGACTATAGTTCTTTGTTTAATAAACTCAGCAATGCACACCACTTAAAACAGTTGTGGGATTTGACTGCTGGAAAGCTATTGCACGACTTCAAGTCTCATGACGGTCAGATCTACTGCATAGATTTTCATCCGCATGAGTTTCTTCTAGCAACAGGTTGGTAATAATATGTTATTAAGAAATGTATCAAGTAGTATGTAATGCAATCTTGATCTTACCATTTTATTCATCCTATATTCAATATGTGGTGTTTGCTTGGTAGTGCTTTATTTTTACCAATACTTCATGGTTGAATGTGTGGTACTTGTCAAATCCTAAGAAGATCTTTTGATCCATCCATAAAAATGTTATAAGCATGAATCTATCCATCTGATAAAGATAATGACTTATATAAATTATATGCTTGAATCTCACTGGCTTTTCAATATTAGTCTTATATTCACTTTTCTTTTGTCTTACTATAGGTTCGGCTGATAGAACTGTCAAATTTTGGGACCTTGAAACTTTTGAGCTAATTGGCTCATCAGGGCCTGAGGTAACTTAATGTATTAATTGCTGCCACTGATTGTCTATCTGGTATTGGCTGTGATCTTATTTAGATTTGCTTTGTATTGGTTGTTCCTATTAACTTCAGACCAGTTTAGTACGCTGTTTGACCTTTAACCCTGATGGGAGGACTCTACTATGTGGATTGCACGAGAGTTTAAAAGTGAGCTCTTCTTTCTTTATGCTCTCCATATGGGATTGCTGATGTGCATTCATAATTCTTCAGAATTTATTGGTGTACTCTGATACATTGCTTTATAGGTTGTCTCTTGGGAACCTATAGTTTGCCATGATGGTGTAGATGTTGGATGGTCTAGACTGTCAGACCTCAATGCCCACGAGGGCAAGCTTCTGGGATGTTCACATAATCAAAGTTGTGTAGGAGTGTGGGTTGTAGATATCTCGGTATTACATGCTCTTTCAATTCTTGTGCATTTAGTTTACTTGTTTTTGTTGCCATATTGTTTCATCTGAGTTTATGGCTAATCTATTGCTTCTTACTTCAAGTTCTTTTCCCATCTTTTGCACGAATGAACAGCAGATTGAGCCATATGCAGTTGCCAGTGTCAAACAATCCAATGGCCAGATAGAATCTAAATCTGGTGGAACTGGAAATTCGACAGTGTTCCATGAGAACAATATGAAAACAAGTTTGCGAAGGTTGTCAGTTTCAGATAATTCGGACACACTATCAAAGGAAACAAAATCTCTTGGCAGGATGTCATTTTCTCAAAATTCGGATCCTATTAAGGAGTCAGCCAAAGAGTCAAAGATAATATGTATGCCACTCTCTTTTTTGTTGAACCCAACTTTACAGTTACTTTTGGCTTGTGCCACTTGTTTATTTACTTTGTTGTTTAGCCACTTTTAATTTGTTTATTTACTTGTTGTTTAATTATAGTTTTATCTAGGGATTTAAACACACTATGTTGGTTTTGTTATGATAATGTGCTTATCATTACTGTGTCTACATGCTGGTTGAAGCCACAGGAAATGCAACTGGTACTCCTCAAAAGGTCAACCTAAATGCTAGTCTGAAGACTAATGTGGCCAGTTCAATATCAGTACCGAATGCATCAGCACCTAGGAAGAGTTCTGCAAAGGCTCATTCAGCAGTTAATATTTCTGTCTCCAACAAGGCTGATGTCGTTCCTGTCATTGTCCCTAGAACTAATACAAGGTTTGAACAAGCCTCTGAATCCAGAAAAGAAATATGTACTGGTGAACGGCAATTTCCTTTGCAGCCAAATTCTACTGATTTCCTCAAATGTCAAAACATTAGAGATGATGTTGAGCAATCAAGTATAAGTTTCTCTAGGTCTACTGATCGCAAGGCAGCACACATGGTCGGTGCTGTAGATAGGAATATTCTTCCTGTAGTCAAAGGCTCGGTACCTGGAATATCAATTGTTGAAAGGAATATTATGGATGATCACTCTCGTGGATCAGGAAGATTCGATTCAAGTTTGACTACAGAACTTCCCACAAACTTTCAGGAAGAAATCTGTGAGACTTTTCTATCATTAAGTGCATTTTTATTTTGTCTATGCTTGCCTGTGGATGTTTTCGAATATGATTTGTTCGTCAATCCTCATTTTTTCTTATGATTTATTTAATGTTAGTTTTTACTAATTGTTAATGGAAAAATGAGATTTCTTTGTTTATTGATGTATGCCCTCTGATTCGTCGACCAATTGCCAAAATATGCAAAGTACACACCAAGCAATAGATAGCTCCAATTGACCCCAAAAATATTTATTTTGCATAAGACGAAATCTATTTTTCCCTGCTATGAAGTGTTGGCTATGGAAAAAAGTAGAGAGAAAAAACAACTGGGAAGCATTGAAAAAGTAAAATGAAAGTTCCCTAATTTTCACTTTTTGTTTTAGTGCATTCTGTGGATTTTAGAAGAGTTGAGTTTGTTCCAAAGGGATGATATACAATATTGGTTTCTTAGTTGTTTGAAAGTTCTGGACTTTCATGTCAGGAACATGGTTAAGAAAAACATCCAGTAGATATTAATCCAAGTTAAGAAATCCCGTACTATAGATTTCGAACTTGTATGTGAAATGATGGTTCTTGTTGTTTAAGAGTTGGTGCTAAAGGGACCAATCTGATGTCTTAGCCAATGCATTCAAAATTCATGCTTGACTTCTTTTGGGAGGCTAATTCCTTAACAGTTACAATGTGGATTGCTACTTTATGATTACAAACTACTTGTATATTTTCTAGATGAGATTAATTGGTCATTACCGTAGAAGGACTTTGACCTTCCACTTACCATCCCCATATCATCTCCTTGTTGACGGGACCATTTAATGAAAGCATCTTTTTCCCCCTTACAGCTGAATAGACAGATAATGCCTGCTCACCTTAGATTGGCCTTCTGGGGAATTTGGCATGAACATTTTTCATTTGATAATTTCAAAGAGGAGGTCTGAAAATAGCAAACAAAAATAGTTCTAGAATGTTCGAAAAATTTTTGGAAGCTGCTTTTGGTTATGGAGATGTAGCCCTCAAACAAGTGAGAACATCCATGCCCACGATGGCTTCAACAGCATTCTAAGCAGCTTTTAGTTAAAGCAATAGTTTTCCATAACGAAGGCGTAGCCCATGCTTTTCTCTTTGGTTTATTCTTCTGGGGTTTTGATCGGTAACATTAGAAACTTTATTCATGTGGCACACAATTGCAGTACCTGATTCATGCAAGCAACAGGTATTGAACTAGTGTTCTCAGCTAGAACACATATAAACGACAAATCAAAATACTCATTATCAGGTTGACAGTTTTATTTGTACGTATTGTAGATTTCTTCCTTTTATATAAACTCGTTCATGAGTCAGCACCCTCTAGGTGCATTCTAGTCCATTCTTTTATACTAATTAGATATAGTTGAAAAACTTTGTTTTCAAAAACAACCAAAAAAAGGGAAGCATGGGAAGATGCAGACTGGTCTGGATTGTTGTTTAGGATTTTAAAACCTGCTTTTACTTAGATTAAGATTTTCATCTTTCACTAGAAATGTACTAGGAACTATATTTATAATTGAGTCTGTTTCTTGAAATTTCACATAACTTCAATAATGCAGCTACATATGATTGAGTTTTGGTTTCCATAACAGAAACTTTTTATATTTGCTTTCAGATGACAGTAGGGGGAATAAAGTAAACGGAGACACACCCTTGGTGGAAAGTCAAAAAGGAGGTATAGATGTTCTTACTTGCTAGTTATGTTTTCCTCTGAGCTGTTCATGATAGTATGAGTTGTATGTGTTTAATGTAGGGAGATTGCGCTCATTTGTCATGAACTGGGAAAGGAGAGGAGGATCTTCAAATTATGAGGGACACTCTTCCAGTTCCTCCCCAGGGACTTCTCTAGACAACATACTTCAGTTAAATATGGTAGGAACATTCTAGACTCCGAGCTTATGTTTGCTTTTCATATAAGTTTTTGTTGTTACTGAAGTCCCAGAGTTTCAGTCAAAGATGTGTGTTCATCTTCAACTAGTTGTTTAGTGTAAACAGAACTGGAAATGAATGCAAAAGAACGGTTATGAGACTGGAGCACCATATGAGCCATGTATCTTATCTTAGGCATGCCTGTTTCATCAGAGATGGTAGTTTCAATTGATTGAGGTACCAGATTTGCCAAACAATTTGGACATGATGATAACTTTATATTTGTTCGCCTCTTTTCTCTAAACTCAAATGCCTTTAACTCCACAAGGAACTTTCATCAAAATTACAGTCTGCTTAGGGTCAAATCTATTCTGAATTTTGATGCTTTAGGCTTCTAGCCTCGCATGGGGTTTCTTTATTGCTGGGGCCAGGCCTGCCTTAAATGGAGTGCAATTGGGATGAAAAATGAATGAAGATTGGCTTGAAAATAGGAAAATATTAGGAATGCAATGGTCCTGATTCGGTGAGGAGATGATACAAGCTTACATGTTGGAGGAGGCATAACATTTTCGATGGGGATGATCTCTCAAATTTGAAAGCTTTTTCTCTTGTTTTTTTAATTTCTTTGTCGGCAGTTGGGTTATGCTATGTTTTCCATTTTGTGGAGTGTTGAAGCTTAATGGACTCTCTTTTTATCATTTTATCTGAATGAAGGAAGAATTATTTACAGTTCTTATTCATGTTCAAATCTGTTCCTCTATATTTTGGGAATATTTGTACAATACAAAATCGCCAATTTCCCTAACCTGAAGTTCCCAGTAGCAGGAATTTGCCAATGCTATTAGCTGTGCATGAATATATTCCCTTCTCCTATGCTCTCTATATCATGAATTGCCAAATGTGGGATTAACTTAAGTGCTCTTATTTTGAGAGAAAACTTGTATTATGTTTTCTTTTGTTGACTTTAATGCTTTAATACCACTCTGATAGACTTATTTATCTTTCTTTCTTTTGCTGCTCATCTGTATTTCTATGAAAATGCTAATACTTGCCCTTGACTCTGAAGTCTAAACAGAGAGGACGTTTCCCTTCTACCGAAAATGAAACAGTTTGCATTGACAATGACAATGATTTGGTCATAGACATGATGCGAGAACATGACCAATTTACCAGCTCCATGCAATCACGCTTGGCCAAGTTACAGGTGAGTCCTTCAGGAAATTCATTGCTATGATGGACAAATAAGAAAACTTGTTTGTGTCTCTAATGAAATCCTTTGGCTAGCAGTTTACATTGCAGTTTTATATAGAGAAAGTCATCAATTTCATGGTTATATAACCTATTAATTGTATTGTATACGTTGTAATTAATTGGACACAGTTGTTTATGATCAAGGATTGCAACTGTGTTGTAATTATTGCAGGTTGTCCATAGATATTGGGAAAGAAATGAGGTTAAAGGGGCCCTTGGTGCAGTGGAGAAGATGGCCGATCGTAGTGTAGGTTCCTTTTCTCACCTTCTTCTCTCATCACCCAACCCTTATCTCTTTATATTTTCTCAAAAAAATTAATAAACTATTGTCTTAACTTTTGACATGGGATCCTTAAATTTTTCATCTTGATCCGTTGTTGTAAAATGCAGGTCCTTGCTGATGTAATCTGTATTATATCTGAGAAAATAAATATTGTGACGTTGGACATTTGCACTTGTCTTCTCCCACTTCTCTCTAGTCTTCTTGCAAGTGACATGGATAGGTAATAAGGCACTGTCATTTTTCTTCAGACTGCAAATGGCCTCTAGTTATTCTTTATGATTCATTTCCTTGAAAAGATTGTTTTAACTAAAAGAGGGGTGAATGGTTTGCATTGCTTTCCTGTTGAGGATGTATAGAACTTCTCCCTCCATCCATGCACTTCTGTAAATGCGCCTTTTTAAATTGAATATCTTGCTGCTGTATCAGGTAGTAGCTATTTCTCAATAAACAATTGGTTAGTGATCCTACTAGGCATACCTTGAGTTGATTAATTGAAATTGAGAGAGCTCTTTTGATATTGAGTAATGCTCTTCTATAGCTTCATACTTTTGTTCATCTTGTTGTATCTGTATGGTTTGAGTTTTTAGTTGCTTTCTATTCTTGCAAACCAAGTTTAAAGTCCGCATTTATTTGTTATTTCTCTGGTCTTTCTTAAGTATGCCTTGAATAGTTTGCTCAATCTAACTACTGTTTCCATGGAATTGAAGAATTATTGGGATTTCATCTGCCTTTATGCTTTGTCTCCTTCAATCTTTCCAAAGCCTTTGTGAATTTTTAAATACCTCATGCATCTGAAAGTGCTGGTTCTTCATATACGAGCATCAAAATATAACTTCTCTTTTGTTTACTGAGGAATGGACTGTAGCGCTGTCTCCTTCAGTGCTGTTTTTTTTGGCTAGTCTATGCTTTCACAAGTACCTTCACCTTTGTTGTTAGCCACTGCTTTCAACCTCACCATTTTTCATAAATGCAATTGATCAGTTCTGCTGACACACTCTCAAAATCTCCATTACCACCCCATATTCCCCTTTAAATGTCTTGAAATATTCTCACTGTCTCCATAAAACATCGTTCCTTATTTTGCGTTACTTGTTGCAACTGACTTATTTTATCCCAACGTTTCTAACAACTTTGTTTTGTTTTTCGCCACAACATCCTAATTGTGGCTATAATCATTTAACATATTGTTCTTTCATGTCTGTTTATAGAGATTCCTATCTTCATTTTCTCTTTCTTTCTTATTTTCTATTTTTTAATTGACTCCTGTACTCCAAAGAATGCCAAGATTATTTTAGAAACTTTAGCCTCATGCTTTTCAGTTGAAGAATATGACTATAAAACTTCAACACAAGTTCTGGCACCAGAATGGAACTGCAGAACTGTGGCGTTACAGTCTTCTTGTAAATATAAACTGTCAACTTGCGGTGATGTGAACAAGAAAAATTGTTATATTGCTGCAGTATGTAAAGGTATTCCACTTTACATATGTATAGCTGCAGAAGGCATATAAACTAGGAAATCATAACTAGGAAATTACAGCTATAAATCTTCCTAAACTCCTTGATTAAAACCTTAAATTGCTATATTTACAGCCTATAATAAATTTAGAATATTCTAAAAGAATTTTTCTATAGAATAAATCCTGAATATTCTATAAATTTTTTTCCTAATCCGACATAATATCATGGTGAGGAAATCAATTTAGATAAATTACCTACTTTTGGGTTCTTGATCATGTCTCCCACAATTATTTCCCGGCTTATCTACATTTTCTGAGTTTTGCATGTGGTCTTTTATACCAACCTTCTCTTTTCTTCTGATATCTCTCGACTCAGATTTAGGCTTGTGTGCTTGTAGTCTGTCATAACCTGAAAACTTTGCTATGCCAATCATTTCTGTCCTAATCCACCGCCTCATGCCATTCTGACTTCTTTATTATCTTTAGATTTGCATGTATGTATCTGCTTATGAATTTATGGATGCAAATATATAAGGCGGATCTACACATACCTTCAGAAGTAAGATACCTGACAATGGAAAATAAATTCCCTGGCATATATAGGCATTTGAGCATCTGTCTGGACATGCTGCTTAAGGTGGTCAGAATGTTTGGTTCTATGATCTATTCAACTGTATCAACTACAACACCTATTGGTGTGGACATTGAAGCAGAACAAAGGTATGTACTGTTATTTTTAGCTAATGAAGTTTTATTACCGGATACTTTAGAAATTGTTAACCTGAAAGGTGTTCTAGGTTGGAAAGATACAATCTCTGCTATGTAGAGCTTGAAAAAGTCAAATGCTGCTTGATTAGCTTAACAAGGTGGGCACTTCGATTTTCCTTCAGCTGGCATTTCCTGTTACTTTTTGTATTATTATTATTATTATTTGTCAATATTCATATTTTTCATATCGCTTTTGTATTGTAGAAGAGGAGGCTCGGTTGCAAAATCTGCCCATGAACTCAGTCTAGCTTTTCAAGAAATTTCATAACCAAATGCCAAAGTCTCACTGGATATGCTCTGTTTTTGGTGCTGCTGTGCATTGGATTATTTATGGTGTTGAGAATCAGGAGCAAGTTTGTGTATTTTAGAAATTAAACAGGCACTTCATGCATCGTTAGATGCTTTGCTTTCTCTCGTCTCTTGCCTGGCCCAAAGCCTCCGTGTATATTAATGCTCAGTGGAGGCATTAACTAGTAGCTCATTCTACATACTAATTGGAATGATCTAAAGACCGATGGATTTGTCTGCCTTCTGCTGCTGTTGCTCTGCAAGTTCTGGAAGAGGATCATATCAATTTCTAACCCGACAAGAAGCATTTACAATTGTAAAATACAGCTTGCATCAATTCATTTATTCTCACAACACTTGTTCTTATGTAAAAATGCTTCAGCAGTTGATATTTGATAATCTTTGCACTTCACTGTTGTCAAGTTGTGTGTTTGCTGCTTCTCTCATGATTTGTGTGATCAACCCAAAATACTGTCTGAAAATTTACTCAATTGCAAATTTGTTGTACGGCCAAACACGGCTGATTCCCTTCCCTTTATTTTTGATAAACCCTCAAATCAAATTTGTGTCTCAAAGGAAGGGCAAGAAGTAGTGAGAAGTTGGCTTGCGATCAGAGTAATGGGAGGGGGTTATATACGTGAGATAGGAAGAGGAGAGGTCATGAGAATTTGTCATTTTGGCACTTTTTCAGGTAAGGGAGAGATGGTAGCCTCTCAAAGAGGTACTGGCTTTGGAAGGATAGGAAGGGGAGAGGTCATGAGAATTTGTCATTTTGCCACTTTTTAAGGTGAGGGAGGGTTGGTAGCCTCTCAAAAAGGTACTAGTTTTGTATCTGATATGGATGTATTTATGGGCAAGGCTTATGGTCAAAGAGGAAGAAAAAGTGGCAGTTGAAAGCAAGGAGGAGATATCAGCTAAGGAAGTTGCTTGTGTGGGAAGCATTTTTTAGATTTAGGTGTCAATTCTGAAAGTATTTTCCTGAATAGGAGTTTGTTTTATATTATGAGTATTTTTTGGAGTCTTTTTCTGTTGAAGTTTATCTCTATTTTTTGCTTAATTAGGAGTCCAAATTAGAATCCTAATTAGTGTTAAACTTTTTGTTTTCTTGCCTATTTAAATAGGTAGTTGTTTAGTAATAAAACAAATGACAAGTTACCATAAAAATTAGCTTAGGAGTAGAGTAATTTAGCTCAATCTTGACAGACCTTATCTTTGACAAGTGTTGCTAATTTTTATCACTAAAAAAAGGTTTTGCGAGGCAGGGAGCCAACATAAATACGGGGAAAGAGATTAACTTTCTTGAGAATCATCCTTGGATTTTCAAGCACTGACTGACAAGATAATGAAGGATAAACTTCCCATCCTATAGTAGATGAATTATTGGATGAATTGCACGGACCAAATTCTTCAAGAAATTGGACATTCGATCATGATATCGCTAGATTCAAATGCATAGAGAAGACGACGAGAAAATAACATTTCGAACCCATCATGGCCATTATGAATTCTTGGTCATGTTGTTTGATCTTACCAATACTCCCTCCACTTTTCAAGCACTGATGAACGAGATATTTCGATCTTATCTTAGAAATTTATCCTTGTTTTCTTTGATAATATATTGGTCTATAGCAAGACTTAGGTGGAGCACATGCAATATATGCTTATAGTGTTGGAATTATTGTACTCTCACCACTTATTTGTGAACAGATCTAAGTGCATCTTTAGGGAGACCCAAGTGGCGTACTTGGGACATATTATTCATGCTGTAGGAGTTTTAGTAGACACTAGTAAGATTCAAACAGTGATGGAATGGCCTAACTCATACTCCACCTGGGCACTTAAGAGGTTCTTGGGCTTTGCGGGATACTACGAAAAGTTTATTTGGGACTACAGGCTAATAGCAGCACCACTCACAAGTTTGTTAAAGAAGAATTCTTTTAAATGGACAAAAGAGACTGAAGAGGCCTTCAACAAATTGAAGAAAACTTTGTTTGAGGCCCGTGTACTTCAACTACCAAATTTTGACGAAAAATTTGTGATCGAATGTGTTATAACAAGGAGCTTATCTCATTGCCTTCTTTAGAATTGGGGCAGTGCTATAATAAGGGGGTCATCCATCGCCTTTATAACAAGGAGGTCATCCCATTGCCTTCTTTAGAATTGGGGCAATGTTATAACAAGGAGGCTATCCCATTGCCTTCTTTAGTAGAAAGTTAGATGATCGACATAAGAAGTTGGCGGCATATGAGAGGGAGCTTATCGGCCTAACCAAGGCTATTTCCCATTGGAGGTAGTATGTTTGGGGGAGAGCATTCGTCATTTGCAAAGATCACTATAGCCTCAAATACCTCCTAGAACAAAGGTTGACTACTTTCCCTAACAACATTGGTTAAGTAAACTACTTGGTCTTAATTTCGAGGTTGAATATAAGGCTGGGGAAACTCAATTCAGCTACTAATGCGTTATCATGAAGGCATGAAAAGGACAGATAGATTTTTGATATCTCTGTAGCGCCTCCTCACCGTAGGGTACACACCGGGACGCCCGTGGGTCGTTCCGACGTATATCCCACAGCAAGGAAGTACTACGATCG
>JANIPM010000231.1:13714002-13724289 GCA_027478405.1 Erythroxylum cassinoides
TGTTAAAGAAGAATTCTTTTAAATGGACACAGGAGACTAAAGAGGCCTTCAACAAATTGAAGAAAACTTTGTTTGAGGCTCGTGTACTTCAACAACCAAATTTTGATGAAAATTTTATGATCGATCGTGTTATAACAAGGAGGTTATCCTATTGCCTTCTTTAGAATTGGGGCAGTGCTATAATAAGGAGGTCATCCCATCACCTTCTTTAGAATTGGGCCAATGTTATAACAAGAAGGCCATCCCATTGCCTTCTTTAGCAGGAAGTTGGATGATCGACATAGTCTTTATATTTTAAAGTTGATATATATCTATTATGATCTTATTTGCCACATCATCTAATATCTCAAAATAGCATTGGACACTCAACAATGAAGGGGAGTATACTTCTAAAGTGTTTGAAGAATACTATACATCACATGACATCATACATAGGAAAACCGAATCAAGGACTCCACACCATAATGGGGTTATTGAGAGGATGATCAGAACCATTGTGGAAAAAATTCGTTGCATGCTTAGAATGTCTATATTGCCAAAGACATTTTAGGAAAAAACAGTCTGAATAACGGTTTACCTGATTAATTAAGTTTCCCCAAGTTTGTTAGATTTTGAAATTTTTGAGAGAGCGTGGACTGATAAGGATCCTAGATATCATCACTTGAGAGTTTTTGGCTGCAACGTATTCAGTCATATACTCACTGATTAGAGAAACAAGCTTGAATCAAAGTTGATACCTTGCATCTTTGATAGATATGGTTGTGATCAGTTTGGCTTTGGACTTTATGACCTGGAGAAGAAAAAGTTGGTTAGGAGTAGGAATGTGATGTTTCAGAAGCACAAGGGAGATGTTGATCTTTTAAGAATATAAGTTAACAAACTGTAGCTCATCCTATGATATTGATAATTCTTCTTCTAATCCTAAGCAGTCTACAAGTGAAGAAGATAAAGTGTGTGACCAAGCACACATTGGTGGTGATAAGATACAATATGATATTGATGAGTTATATGAATTACATCCAAATAGTATTGAAGATGAATCCATTGAGGATAGTGAGCAGAGGGAGTAATGAGATACAACAACTGATTAAACACAGCTTTGAAGGTTGAAAAGGGAGAAAAAACCTTTTACAAGATATCCAAGTTCTAAGTACCTACTACTTACTATTGAGGGGAAGCCTGAGGATGTACAAAAGGTTGCATTTTGTGAAAACATCATATATTATTAATTGAGGTATGCGATAGAAGAACAACAAATAATATTGAAGAAGGTTCATACTGATGTGAATGGTGTTGACATGCTAACTAAAGTGGTTTCCTGAAACAAGCGTGAGCTTTAGACAAAGCTTATCAGGATGTATCTCAAGTAGATAATGGAGAATAATGTGTCACCTCAATATTTGGGCTGAAAGGAAAGATTGTTAAGTGTCCAATCTTATTTTAAGATCTTAGATGATGTGACGAACAAGATCATAGTAGATATACATCAGCGTTAAAAGATAAAAATTATGTAGGAGGATCATCTGAAGATAATAAAGTTCTTCATGGATATGGATGTATCATTCCTAGATAGATGTAATCTCTTATCTTGTTAGTTATAATGTAGATAAATCTTAGCAGATAAAGTCTTATTTGGAGGGATGTAATCTCATTGGATAATGAGATATAATCTAATTAGGATAAGATGCAATCTAATTAGTTGAGTTCAATTAAGATTTTGACTTAACTATTAAGCCAGAGGTATTTATAAATAGCTCATTTGAGTCTTGCTCCACATATAAGATATGGAGTGTAGTCACTATAATGCCCCAAAAATCTCTGTTTCATGAATATTACTTTTTGGGTCGTGAATAGTATATCCCCAGGTGAATAGTAACACTCGAGATCCAAACTACATTTTATTTTATTTGACATCGAATAATTTTGTTCAAAAACAGCCCGAGGATCAAATCAGAGCTCCAAACGAGTTCGTTTTAAGGGTTTGACCAAGAATTGACCAATAGTCAAAGTTTGACCTGAAAAAGGATAAAAGTCAAACCTGAAACTATTAACGAAAATAAATAATATTAATTAAGGTCTTTATATGAGGTTGATATTTTTCTTATGGATATTTTTTAATTGAGCAAAAGAATTAATAGATAAAGTTTATTTAAAAAAAGAATTGAAAAACTTTTAAAGAGGGACCACATGACATTTTTGTTATTTTCTTGGGCACCTACCCTGTCTTTTTCACTAAGGAATGTCGAGAACAACCATTCCTCCTTTCTTCTCCATTTTTCTTTCATTTCTTACATTTTCAAGCCAATTTTTTTTAGTTTTAACACCCAAATCCACTAAGTCATCAAACTAGAGTCCCTAAACTCACCATATCAATAAAAAAAATAGAAAAAGACAAAGAAAAGGTATATGGGTGTTCTTGATGAATAGTACCTAAAAATTTATAAGGTTAGTTAATGAAGTTTTAATTATTTTTAGTACAAGATTTTGATTTAGTTGCATGTTTTGATGAATAAAATGCATGAAATTGAATTTGTTATGTAATATTATGAAGATAAAGAAGAGGAATTGAAGGAGAGAGAGAAAGAGAAAGAGAAAGAGAAGGAATAAGGAATTGATGGTGAAATTAAAGTGTACAGAACTTTAATTTGAAGATTTGGAAATCAATTTGGTATGTATTCTTGCAATTCTACTTTTTCCTAAATATTGTGTATTAGAAAATTTAGGATTCTTGAGTAAAATTGGGAGTTTATGAAATTGATAGTAAAAATATTTAATTGGATGTTAAATGAAGTATTATATGTGATTAATTAAGATTTTGAAATTATAATGTGTACTTTCCCTTATTGACATACATTATGTTTGAATTGAGAAACTTGATATACATGTTACTTTTTATTAATTGGTGAGATGAATATGTCTTAAATGTTGTATGAATTAAATTAAAACCAATAACGGAAAAAAGACATTTACTTTGGTCGAATATGTAATAACTTGAATTGGTTATTATGAACTTTTATTATGAAATTTCAATGGAATTTAATTAAATTTGCCCCTCGTAAAATAGATAAGAATTGAAAGAATGTGATAAGGTTGGCATGCCAATTAGGGAGTTAGCAGTACTGCATCATAATATATGTTACTGGATTGTATGGCTCCGAGAGCTCGGTTCCAGTGTAAGACATTTGATTTGTGTTATGAATTACATGGCTCTGAGAGTTTAGTTCCAATATAAATGCATATAAAAAGAAAGGATTGTATGGTTCAGAGAACTCAATATTGTATTTTAAAAAAAAATCCCGCTTATCCTGCTCAATGATGCAATTCTAATGGATTTTACTTTAGGGCAATTACAAAAAGTAGATAAATGCATGATTAATGATTAACGAACTTCAAATGAAAGTAGTAATTGAATGTACAAATTATTGATCATTGTATAATTAGATGTGAATTATTAAAATAGATATATTCTTGTATTTCATAACTTGATTTTAAATGCCTATTTATGCTTAGAAAGAAATTAAGATATTTATATGTGACAAAAATTATATATTATGCATATTATGGTTGAATGAATTGAATTAAATGTGAAATGGAGTTGCTTGAACACCATTAAGCATATAACTTAGCGTGTGGATTTTCTTTCCGCGCATAAGTTTTGAAAAGAATTAGAATAAAGTTGTGGTGAATTTACTACAAGACAATAGTCATATAGAGGATCTCGAAAGAATTAGGGATGGATGTACTACAAATTTTTATTTTGTTTTTAGTTATGACATATACACATAAAGAAGCGAAGGATCTTATAGGATTTTATTGTGAATTATATATGAATATATGAAAGTTGTGTATGAAATATGGTTTATAAGTGTTGAAATGTATTGGAAGATGGGTAAATTATTTTGTCAAAAAATTTGACGTGGAGATGAATAGTTGAGTAACATGCATAAAAAGTGTATTGAAGTTTCTTGTAGGAAGTTTTAAGTAACTATAGAAAAAACTGTCTAATTTTTTTATAAAGTAAATAGTCATTGCTAGATTAATAAGGTTTTAAATAGAAAATGTTATAGTTTGAAGTATTAGGTATTTAAGAATATGGTAACACTTGGTATGTCGATTTCATTATCAAGTATGAGGTGTTTCAGTCATCCAAAAGTGAGAACAAACAAAGAAATGCCAAAGAGAGTTAGATTCTTATCCTTATTTGATTATTTTTGGGATTGGTTTGAAAGATTGATAATCGTGATATTAACTTTGGTTTCAATTCTGAAACTTTGTGAGATAACTTATTGTTGTGAGGGGATAAAAGATAAACTTTTTTTATAAATCCTTACTAAATTTAATGGATTTTTTTTCCTGATTTGTTCCATGATTTTTCCCCCTATACTAGAGGTTTTTTCACTTTAAATTTTAGTGTTTATTTCGTCATTCAGTTTTTATGTTCATATTTTCTATCGCTGCAACTTAAAGAGTTATTTTTTGTTATTAATATTTGGTCAATCTTTTAGAGAGTTTTGTATTTATCTCTTCACAAATTAGGCAGAGTGGGTTATGGAACCAAAAGAAGTCAGGGGATACAGAGAGGAATCGACAAACCTGAGTTGTTAATCAAATGGAAGTACCTTGCAAATTTTGAGTTTACATAGGAATCAACGAGCTTGCTCTATAAATAATTTCCTAATTCTACCTTAAGTACAAGGTGAGTTTGAAATGGCTGTAGATTATATTCTTTACTATGTTAGCATTCCAATTTTGTATTTAGGTCAATTAAGTCTTTTTCATGTCATGTGTATCCTTGCCATCACGCTAAAAGGATGAGCTGACAAAGTTTTCATAGCCTCAGGAGAAGGGGTTCTATACACACTCTTCTACACTTTCCGCCACTCATGCAGCTTTCCCTGAATATATAGTCATGGTCTGTCAACTTTTACATAGAAACACATTCATTCAGGTTGAGATTCTTTGTCCTAATTAACCCGTTTCCGCCTTAAAATGATGTCGTTTTATGTCTGTTTACACATAAAACAACATCATTTTAGAGCATAAAATAGGGTTAGAACAGAGTATTTAGGACAGAGAATCTGATACTTATTTTGTGTCTGTTTACACACAAAATGATATCATTTTGGAGCATAAATAGGGTTAGAATAAAGTACTTGAGACAGAAGATCTCATCCACATTCATAACCAATTGCTGCTTGCCTTTGACAGTGGGTATTTTCATTGGCCAAATATATGTCAAGTTTGGTATTTTATGGTTTTCTCATTGTCAGGTTTTACTTCACGTGTCTAGCAATTTTGGGGAAATATACTCTCATCTTTGTTCCCTGTTTTCAGTTTGTGGTTATCTTCTTCAATGATTTCCTTACCTCTAAGAGTGGCGTAAGGAATTGACCCAATAGGCTCAATGTCAAGGGCAGCTTATATACCTATTCCTAGGTCTGATTATAGCATATAAGTAGTCTGTATTAGTCATTTTAGGATGTTATCATCTGAAGATGGGATTGGATGGGAGATTGAAGAACCGAAGAAAAATGGTAACTTTCAACTTTTGTGGTCGATATTTCGATTATTGAATTAGGTATACATACTCATCTCGCACCGGAATAATTTACCATCCAAGCTTTAGTTTGGAAACAGTTCAGGTTTCCAATTAACAGCTTCCATATTTGAGTTGCAGCTCTGGTAAGAAAGGTGTCTTCTTTCTCGAAAAGCTATACACTTAACAGATAGGATTGGTTTTTCCTTGGGGGCTGGTGACTAATTAAAAGATGGAAACAGTCTCACATAAAGGAAATACAGGGATGGGGCTTAAGTAAGTGTAAAAGCTTTGAATATTTCGTTGTGATAGATTCCATGAAAGTGAGAGAGGTAACTTATGGCTATAACTTTTGATTAATTTTGAAGGCAGAATAGACTGATTCCTGCTGGTGAGCATGCTCTTACTCGTATATTGTTAGCTGTTATTCAACCAGTTGCTTCTTACAACATTCATAATGCTTAGCGTGGCGACAGAACGTACATCTTACATGCATGGGATTCTACTTCAGCAGAAAGTTGGCCATGGATAGAGGACTGAGTTGTATGCTGCACATTACGAGTACTTGATCAGGATATGGAAACATGTTAGAAGGAACGTTAAATGACATGCAAACCTGATCATAGTATTTATGATAACTTTAAAGGATTTCAACCCATTACTAGAAAGCCAAAAAAAGGAATGAGAGTAGAAGGAGAAGCTTACTGCCCATAAGTCTCGAACTTCAACTACAGTTGATGGATTCAGACCTATATCTGACCAGGAAGCGCTGATGTTTGCTTGTGAAGATCCTCTGTTCCATAGCACCACAC
Organism: Erythroxylum cassinoides; assembly: GCA_027478405.1. NCBI lineage: Eukaryota > Viridiplantae > Streptophyta > Magnoliopsida > Malpighiales > Erythroxylaceae > Erythroxylum > Erythroxylum cassinoides. Next base: position 13,720,351 of record JANIPM010000231.1, read on the forward strand.
CCACCCTATTCTTGGTAAGAGGACCAGCCCACACCTGTAAACAACATATTCCATCAATACTTATTATGTACATGAATAAGTGCTTCAACACAAATGATAGTAACCTCAAGATCCCCATCTTTCTTCACCTTCTTCCCCTGAACTCCAAGCTTATCTGTTTATAGCCAAAAATTGATGAGGACATACTTCTTTTTATATCTGTTATTATGCACTGTAAATTTGTAATGTATCTTTTGTTTCAACAATGGAGTGCATATTATATTCAATGCAATGTTCACAATAAAGTGACATTATATAGTATGAAATTTGCTCTGCAGAACGATCCTATTTTTCCTTTCTTTTCACCTTGGTTGACTGCAATAACCTCCGTGTTGCTGAGCAGCTCGAAGGTCACATTATCCATGGAGCGGACGTCGCACCCAATTATCAGGGGAGACTACACCAGAAAGGAAATTTCCATGTGGTGAGATTAAATGGAATGCCACACTTCTCATCAAGTATTAATTTAAAGACTTAGTTTTGAGTCGTACTTTAACCAAAGCCCATATGCTGAAGTGAGAACGATACTCTTCTGTGGTCATCCCACCATTTCCTACCTCAAGCATGTCAGGATCTAATCCATGGAAAATATTAAGTCAGCAGAACATCTCCTGACTTGATTTTCCATCACTCAAGCAAATTGCACTATCTGATACGCTGTTATACTTGCAATGACTTGTAATGCTAGACATAATTTCTTGAAATTGCAATACGACTAAACAAAAAAGTGAGATGTGAGGACTAATCTCATCTTTAATTGTTAAGAATTTAACAGCTTGTGAGTTGATAGTACCATTCCAACCGCCAGGCCTAGCATATAATGCCCATTTGTCATTTATGTCTGCAATAGATGTCATGCTAAACAAGAAAACAATTTATCAGTATAGTTTCTCCAGTTCCCCAATGGTTGTTACAGTGTGTCAAATGCCAACTTCCCATGATATCCATATTGTGAATGCGTTAGGAGAAGCTTGAATAAGCTCATTTTATTTACCTATTCCATTTGTCTTCAATATCCCCAGTTGTTCTCCAACTGTTACCTACACTTGCTGCCCAAGTTGCTGGATCTTCTTGACCCCTATATCACCAAACATTTAAAGGAAGGATGACCAAGAATGGAACTGGTGTTAGTATTGTTTCTTTTTTCTTTTTTTTTGGTTCTTTTTGGTGTCTCCTAATGCTGAAGATAAATTTCACTTACCATTCACACAGGGAAAAAAATATGGGCCTCCCAGAGTTCAATAAAGCCTTAGTCATCTTTGGATACCTATCCACAACAGCATATAAACTTCTTATCTTGCTACCAGATGAAATCTCACCTTCCCTACCAAGACACTTCCTACTCTTGTACGGTTAGTGGACCAAGAAGTAGATCAAGATTACCTTTCTTTTGGGCTTATAGAATTATCATTGCAGTTGTCATACTTCAGATAATCAATTCCCTGCATAAAGTTATTAAATGATTGATGAAATCCTCAGTTTCATGAACAAAAAAGGAACAACAACCATTTACTGAAGTGGTTGTTGGAAAGGAAAATACAGTCGTTACACTCGTATTAGTTCTTCCCCTGCATCTGAAAACTGGAAGAAGCAAACTTACCCATGAGGCAAAGGTATTGGCATCCCGTTCCTCGTAGCCAAGTGAGCCAGGCATGCTCTTGCTGCAAGTTTGTGTCCTGACAGACAAACGTTTTCAACTAAAACAATTGGTCGGCATCTAAATTTTTAGTGTTAAGGAAATTACGTACCCTGCATCGGAGTAAATTCCAAGCTTGAGTCCCTTGCTATGAACATAGTCTGCAAGTGCCTTAATGCCTGAAGGAAATGTTGCAGCTTTAGCCACGAAATTTCCCTGTCAATAACAAAAGAAATTTTTCATGAGGTTAAATGGGTATTGCAGAGGTACTCCAACCTCCTTACCGTTACTCTAAACTCTTGATGTTTTGAGCTAGCAAGAACAAGAAATCAACGTGAAGATTCATCTTTCACAGGTCCAAACCATGCATTAGTTCATGATATACCAGACGAAGGATGAGACCAACATTACAATAGAGAGAAGTTCCAGCATTTTTATTTTCTTTTGGTCTCTGATCCGAAGTATTGAAAATTACAAACTAACTGAAGATGAAAAGAAAACAAAGATGTCAATAATAATAATAATAAATACCTCAGAATCTCTGTTTAGCTCGGCCCAGCAGTCATCTTGAGCAGATGAACAAAAAAAAGGAATCATTTGTATCCTTTATACAGTATATAAGTACAGTAAAGATGTACCATGATTAATACTTACCTATATTTACATACTCGTATCCTACAGCAGAAAGACCACTTGAGACCAGTGCATCAGCTGTTAACAGTATACATCACGGAGAAACTAAGCATTGATAATAAGATATGAAACAGAGGAATTAACAGAAACATAAATAAACGAAATTGTATTTCTGAGAAGTTCATAATGTACCCGTTTGCTTAATAATAGTCTCATTGATTTGGCAGGCAAAATGATTCCAGCTACTCCATCTGATCTTCCACCACCAGCAACAACACCCCAGATGAAATCCGAAAATTAGAAAGAAAAATAAAACCTACTGAAAATAATTGCTTGTAGTTACTCACTACTGCCTTGAGTTTCCAAATACTATTTATGCCAATGAATCAGAATGTTTGGTTTTGGGATTGATTAGTTGTTTTTCACAAGGAAAGATGTGTCTTTTGCCTTCTTGGAAGTGTTTCACTTAGAATCAAATGTTTTAACTAAATTGGGTGTGGGATTACATTTACTAAGAAGACATTACATTGTAAGTATGATGCATATAAGAATGAAACACTTAACACGAAACAGAAAAGAAAAGGAAGTAAAAGTTACCCCATTTGGGGAGTTAGACCAAGGCCATTCTCAATAGCTTTCCTTCTGTCAATCACCTTCACAAAAGATGGTCCACCTGATGTTATTGAAGGAGATGGTCTCTTGATTGTATTTGTCGAAATGAGTTGTCGACCTCCACCGGCCGTCGCATCGTTGGCTAACACCAACAGTATCAATGATATTACAATAGCAGGTGTCGTACTACTGTTACCAGTAGTTCCCTCACCCCACCACCAGAAGTTGAACTTCTTCTTCTCAGATGGCAAGAGATGAGCCATTGAGTAGAACAAACGCTGGTGCAGGTGGAATGGATATACAAATACTATATATATATAGAAAGCTAATCATGTTACAACTTTGATGATTTGATGACTCGGGACAATGACAAACAAACTAACCAAGTCCCAGCATTTGCTGTCATCAACTTTTCTTAACGTTCACACACACACACGTAGGGCTATATATTATTGCTATAAAACGTAGACTACAATCTCATCTACTCATCATCGCGATCATCATCAGAAGACTTTCTATGATGAAGTGACGTAAACAAGAAGCGAGAACTGTGATACCGATGCCTACACCTCGTCCTCATCATATGTGTCCATTCCCTTCACTGTGCCTGACAAACTCGTCTTGTAGGTATATTGTCTATAATATCATGGCATTTGCAGGATTCTTACATCATTCACTGTGTTTGTGGATTTAGCGGTGAATACTTAATTCATGTGACTTCAACACATGTTAGCATTCCTCCATCTCTTCTATTATTAAATTCGCCTTTGTTCGACCGACAAAAACAAAAGGCCAAGTGGGCAGAAGAATACAGTAGTTGGAAACATGCAACAAAAAGAATTAGTAGGCGTCTATTTGTCTAATTAAATAATATCACATTATCATGTATATGTATATTAAATATATTTTTAATTTAATATATTCTTTATTTCAATCATTAAATTATTAAATTTTATTATACGTTCTCATCTACAAGGACTTGTTTTAGTTGAGAAATGTTAACTAATTGAACAATAGTA
>JANIPM010000231.1:13745406-13757644 GCA_027478405.1 Erythroxylum cassinoides
TCTACGAGTCGGTCATGTTATTAGGTGTGAAATTCTTTCACGGGAAGTGAGGTTGAGAGATAGTGTCAAGGGTTGAGTGGTGTCAGCTCAGTAAAGCTTTGAGTAAATCTATTGTACTTCGATGAAAGTATTAAGCTAGGTGAGGGCCTCACAGATATAGGCAAGATGCGTTAAATTGTGTTATCAAATTTTTGATGATTTTACTATTTCAGTTTTGCTTGCTTTTATTTTGTTTATGCTAAAAAAGTTTACGAAAAGTTTGTGAAACAATTAATATATACGATTTTTTAATTGGTATCGAAGCAAGGTCATCGATTCAAAACTTGTAGCAAGTTGGTGTAGATCCTAGTTTCGTAAACATGGCCATAAGAGAAGGATCATCAATTATTAGGTTGTCGCTATTGGACGATTCTAGCTATCCTGCATGAAAATCACGGATGAAAGTCTTCATTCGAGCTTAGGGAGCGAAAGCTTGGCATTCGGTAATACATGGGTGTACAAATCCGATGATCACTAATAATAAAGGAGAGACAGTTCAAAAAGATCTATCTGAATAGACAAGAGCCGAAGAAGAAAGTGCACTTGAAAATTCACAAGCAATGCATGCAATATTTAGTGCTATTGATGAGGGATGCTTCTCAATGATATCAGCTTGTGAATCGGCTAAAGAAGTATGGGATGCTTTGCAAACTATTCATGAAAGGTCAAAATCTGTGATAGCATCGAAATTACAGATGTTAGCTGTGAGGTTTGAAGAACTAAGGATAGATGAAAATGAGACTATTGGAGACTTTCATAAAATATTGCGAGATATAGGAAATCAGGCACATCAATTAGAGAAGAAATTTTCCAATCTGAAACTGGTTAAGAAGACGTTGAGATCATTACCTCCGAGATTTATTCCAAAAATTGTAGCAATAGAGGAGGCCTATAACATTAATGACTTGTCATTGGAGAAGGTAATTAGAATTATTACTAATTTTGAAATGAATTTGTTAAGGGATAATTGAGAGAAGAAGAAAGGATTAGCATTGCAAGCCAGGATTGGTGAAGTTGTGAATGACTTAGAAGATGAATTCAAAGAGATCGAGGATATAGAGCTATTAACATGAGAATTTGGTAAATGACTGAAAAGAATGAAAAAAGACAGACCGGACTTTAGACAATATGGCAGAACTTCATCGAGTAACAATGTTAAATATCAAGTCAAAATACAAAAGGGTAAAAGGAAGGCAAGGAAAATCCAATGTCATGAATGTCAAGATTTCGGACACATTCAATCTGAATATGCTAATACTTTGAAGAAGAGAAAAGGAAAATCCTATACGAGCACTTGGAGTTATAATGAATCCGAAAGTGAAGAAAAAGTTGTGAATATTGATGCGTTAGTTACTTTGTACAGCAAAAGTCCAGTTACTTGTTTAACAGTAACCGAGAAAGAAGTGACTGAAGATGAAAAAGTGAGTAAATTAGGAAATTTCAAGAAACACGTAGAAGATTCAACTCAAAGCTCGATCTCAGATTATGACAGTGATGAAAGTGGTTCTAGTGATAAAAAGGAGAACATTTACGAGGCTTACGAATTAATGTATGAAAAATTGGTGAAAATATGTTGAAAGAATGAGAGATTGAAGGAAGATAATATCTCCATGAAGAACATCATCCAAGAGTTAGAAAAGAAATTAATGTTGACGCCAGATGAGCCTGGTGAAGCTAGAATGAAATTGGTAGGTACTAAAAAGGAATTGAGAATTTTGAATGGAGGCATAGTAAAGTAGAAAAGTTAATGAAAATTGGTAAGGTTAAAGGGGATCTTCAAGGCATTGGCTATAAGAGTGAGTGCTTTAAAGTGAATGAGGAGAAAAATAATATGTCTAGATCTGTCCGAGAAGAAGAAATATCGAGAAAGAATCAAAGATTTATACCGACGTGTCATTTTTGCAAAGTTATCGGGCACATAAGGCCGAGATGCTACAAGATGTTACAAATTTTGTTTCAAAGTGGTCAAAATCGAAAATCTAGACACTCTCTATTAAACTTTCAACAACAGCCCATGGTACCGAAGCACACTTGAATTAGAAAGGGTCAATTACGGGCACAAAGATATTGTGAAGGAAAAACAAGAAATTGTCTAGATTCACAGTTAGTTACTGGTTATGAAGAAACTGTTCAGACAAAGGACAAGTCAGTTACTTCAGAAGAAGAAACCAATGACCGAGATAATATGACAAGGAATAATCCTAGGTTTGAAATACTTCGAGGGTCACAGGGACTGTGTACTTTATATTTATGAATTATTTTTTGTGTTGTTTAAAAAAAGGGATGAAACGTTAAAAAATTGTCTTCTTTAGTTCTTTTTTTTGTTGCCATTGTCGTCCCATCTTTTTATTAGTTTGCATTATGACTTCTATTTGGCTCCACCGAAGACTCTTTAACTCTCTTATCAGTGTGGGTCTCTCTCGAGTATCTCTCTCTCTCTCACTACACTGGCAACACTCACCTTTAATTGCTTAGATTTATGAATTTGATCAGTCTTATGAAGATGGAATTAAAGTAAGTAATGATATGTTGGCATGTGTATTGATTGGTGGTAAATTGTCATATTGGCGTGCTTATAATTCTTCCGCTGAACCTACTATTGATTTTTAGGTTTCTTTATTCGCTGAGATTGATTGTGTTGAAGGCATTCTTAGTTTTAACAATGTTTTGTCCCAAGGGGGAGACATCAGATTATTTATGGTGAATGTTCCATCCAGGGAGATATTTTAAGGTATATGCGTGATTATTCGTTGTGCTTTTTGGTATCTTTTTGTCCCAATTGGGAGAAATTTGGATGATTAGATATTTGATGGATGTCTATTATTGCTTCTTTGGATGTTTCTTGAACTTGAAGAATTTGATGGATATTTTTTGGAACTTGATATTCAATTAAGGGGGAGTTTTTTGTGGTTTGTGAATTCGACGTTATATATCCAATTATGTTATTTCATGGGAGTTTCATATTTGTGACAAACAATCCCAAAAAGGGGGAGATTGTTAGGATATATGTTATATATCTAAGTAATTGGTTTTGGCATTTTTAGATAATTGGACATCTAATATAATGTTGATGAGTTTAAAATTCAAATCCAAGTTAATTGAATTTAATTGGATGATGATAGCTAATCAAGTATCTTTGTTTAACTTGGATTCAAAAAGTTATTGGTGATAATCTTCTAGTTGTGATGGAGTTCTACCTCTAATCGATATGTATCTTGGCTAGATGTGTGTTGCATCAATGATGAATAGGTGTTAATTGAATTATGGAAAAACATAGTTTATTGAATTACAGAATACGTGTCCAACCATGAAAATAGGGAATTGGGTTTGATGTGCTTTGCACCTTGTTCAACCGCACGTCCCTACAACACGAACTTCTTTCAGCCTTCATTTGTTTACTTGTCTTTCTTGGATTATGTGTGAAACACACATGGCAACCTTCTTCTTGTATCCCAAAAGGTTTGATTGTTGACTTAATGCCCCATAAGTAATGGAAGCTGACCAAATGCATCACTGAAGGGATTTCACGGTTGGACTTGGATGATAAAAGACGACAAAGGGTGGAATGTTGCTTCAGTTCATAGTTTTGTGGTAAAGTCGTGATCCCACAGTTTGAGATTCCATACTATATTTAGTCCAAGGGAAGTGATACGTGAAAATGTTTGGAGATGGACATGGAAAGCAAAAGCCAAGACGAAAACCATATCCGTCTATTGTCCCATATGATTTAATTGAAGTTGTTGAAACTGCACTTCCAAATCTATTACGGAAGAGTTGAATCGATTGGGAAATTATCTTCTTTTTTGTCTCAAGTGCATTCTGTTTTTATTTTTAATTGATTCATCAATTGAGTTATTTTTATTAATTGTCTTTTAATTAAAAGTTATTTAGAAAAATCTTATGACAAGGTTAATACGAGTCCGTCGTATTATTGGATGTGAAATTTTTTTACGAAAAGTAAGATTGAGAGATAGTGTAAAGGGTTAAGTGATGTCAGTTCAATAAAAGCCTTGGATAAATCTACTGTACTTCTACAAAAGCATTAAGCTAAATGAGGACCTCACAAATGTAGGCAAGGTATGTCGAACTACGTTATCAAATTTCTGGTGTTTTTATTATTTCAATTTTGCTTGCTTTTATTTTATTCGTATTAATGAAATTTATGGAAAGTTTGTGAAACTAACATCTTCGGTTTTTCATAACCAAGTGAATACAATGCTCTAGTTACGATCTTGACGAATTCCAATTTTTTATGACTCCTTTTGAACCAACATTTTCTTCATTCTCTTTTTCTTCATTCTCTTGGGAGGTTAGATGCCTAGTTGTCAAGTCCCCCGACCACTTTCAAGGTGGCTCAACATAGAAGGTAAATTGTGATTAAATAATAAGTTAAAAAAAAAACAATTGCTCCTTAGGGCTACAAAATAATGGATCTCAATGCTTAACATTCTTCTATACTTGAACCAAATGATCAAAACTGCTCTTCCATATACATAACATAGATATTCTTCACTGGCTTTTGTAATGAGTATACTTTCCATGTGTATTGGCTTCCATGAGTATGAAATTTAAGAACCAATGACTAACAGCACTAGGATATTGCAGCAGCAGTTTTTGCCCTTTCTCTAACCATTGTCTGAACAAAGAGCTCCCCTGCCCTATAAGAGGATCGAACCTGAAAAGTTTGAACATTTTGAGTTTCTTGTGGGTAGATCAGTTTGTAATGTTTACAGTTTTATAATGCCTAAAAAGGTGCAACTTGAAAGACGTTTTAACTAACTAAAACAGATACATAATTAGTCATCACCAACAACTTACTAGTGGTCCACTGGCTATGTAGCGGAATCCAATAGACTCGCCGTACTCTTTCCAGAAAGCAAACTTCTCTGGTGTAACATACTCTTTGACAGTTAGATGTAATGGAGTTGGCTGCAAGATGCAAGATGTGACCATTTTCAGATGATGAATAAGAGCTCAAAAACCAAATGCATGTCATTAAGAAAACACAGCCACATATGCCCAAGCTCAACCATCAGTGGCAACATTAAAATCCGTTTAGGCATTATGAATTTGAGCCATAATTAGATTTGCAATTTGAGCCAAGAATCAAACCTACGTGAATATCTCATGGATCCAAAAGTCTCATTAAGCATTTACGACTTAAGTACTCAGCAGTATGCAAGCACTTCCATAATATTTACCTGTAAATACTGCCCCAGAGTCAGAATATCAACATCCACGGCCCTCAAGTCAGCCATAGCTTCTTTCAACTCGTCGTCTGACTCTCCAAGGCCCAACATAATAGAAGATTTCGTTACCATTCCCTCCTTGCTGAGTTTTGCATGTTTCAAAACTGACAAACTTTGTTCATACCTGCAGTATATCACTAGACATTAAAATTACAAATAAAATGTATAAGGTATCTGGTTTGAGAGGATGATCAATTTTCCAAAGCTGCTTGGCTAGCAACTGCACACACTCTTAAGGCTATTTTGATTTAATCAATTTGTGTCACGAGCATCCTGGGTAATTCCAGGTTTAGCAGAGTAGGTTGCAATTTCAACGTTGCCACACCCCATTCCTCTCTCTCTCTCTCTCTCATGAAGCAATTATTTTCTTTTCACAAACATACATACATATGTATCAATCTGCTACACTTTCTAATGCCACTTGAGTACCTTAATTAATGTTGAGCAGTTCTCATTATGTATGTGCCTACTGTCGGTTTTGTGGGGGCTGAAGAGGTTAAAAGCAAAAAAATTAAACCAACAAGAACCCAAAGGATCTTGTCATGCAACCCATTCGTACACCGAAAAAGCACATAGTGAAAGCATGTACACCATTATACCTTGAACTTGGTCTCCAAACCAAATAGAAGATCTTACGACTATGTCTCCTTCCTCACAGCTGTCTCTTCTTGCTCACGGTTGTGTCTCCTTTGCACCAAGTGAGATGCACTCCAAGGTATCCACCAAAGATCAATTAGAAGACCCAAAGGTTCCCAAAGCTAGATGGTGCATCAATGAGCATCGATGAGTTATCGTTGATCCTAAAATCCTCATAAATAAACCATTTAAATGGGGATTTATTGCTCAATACATGAGCTAAATGGCAAAGCTTTAGATTCTTGTCAAATGGAAGAAGAAAATTGCAAGTTGACAAAAATAGGGTTAAAAGGGTTTCTTGAAAAAGTCTAATGTGGCATTATCGCCTAGGTCATATAAATGAGAAGCACATCAAGAATTGCAAGAAGTAGGACATGCAAATTTTGTCTACTTGGCAAAATGTCCAAGATACCCTTCACCAAGAAAGGTTGTTGGTTGAGAGACAGCCCTTCTTGAACTAATATGAGTGTAGAAAGGTCAAAAAGTTACTAAATGATTGATGAAATCCTCAGTTTCATGAACAACAAAGGAACAACAACCATTTACTGAAGTGGTTGCTGGAAACGAAAAAAACAGTCGTCTATGCTCGTATTAGTTCAGGTTAATATACAACAAAGGTCAAAATGAATAAAAATAAAGACAAAAGAGAAAAATCAAAGCTGAAACCTTGGAGAGAGGAAGATGAAAAAAAACAGCAGCAGCTCTTTTTCAAAATCCAGAAAAACGAAAATCCCTTCTTATTTTTTGACAAAACTAAGGTTAAAAGGGTTTCTTGAAAAAGTCTCAAATGCCCTTGTTTAAAAGAAGCAAAGGAACAAAGCATAAGGTTAAAATTCACAAGGGTTTAAACATATCCTTATCTTCTTTGCATGGACAGCCCATGTCCTTATAAGTTTAGCATTGTAAATTTCATTTAATTGTCATTTTGTCACTTTGCCACTTTTCCATTTAATCTCATGCTTCAAAATAAAATTGCCATATAACTATAACATAAAATTATATACATGTATTATTTTGTTGAGCAATAAATTTATAGGATATGTCATACATATCAAATAAATTTATCTAGGATTAAATTTGTTATCTAATAACAATTATTCTAATACCATATGACAACCAAAATAATTTTAACACTTAAAATTGATTTTATCTTCATATTCATATCTCCATATGATTTACTAAAATAATTTCCTCTTTCTAATCAAATCTTTTCTAGTGTGACCCATTGGAATCCATGTCATGTTGACAATAGAATTAAAACCCCTTTTAATTCTATACATCATAAGCAGTATCTAGCAAAATACATTATAAGTACTCAAATGACAGATGATAAGTATTATATATAAATCACAATCCCGAAGCAAAAATTGCCCGTGTCAATTTTCTTGTCTCATAATATCCTAAATCAATGCAAGATTGGAATATGTCAGAATATGACATTCCTACCAATTTATTCCTTCTTAATTTCCAAAGTAAATCGTAAATATGATTAACTCCTTAATCAGATTGCATGCATACAATATTACTTTATCAAGCGCCCATAGATATTATAGCTCATATCTTATATGAGGGACAACAGTACTCTTGATGAACATTTATCCTCTATACAAGTCACGCATACTTTGGCATTATCTGTATAGCTACCTATCACGGTTAGAGTTGGACAACACCAACAAATACACATTTCTCAAGTAAGGAAATGAACATCTCATACCATAGAATTCACGACACGTATGAAACGTTAATAACATAAACACAATCCTAATAACGTTTCATTTAAGGCCTATCGAATACCATAATCTCCATTATGTATCTGTGTGATTAAATATCGAATGGTTTGCAAAACATCACCATCATTTAATCCACCCACTAATCTTTTAGTGGTCAATTAATATTCCATGTTAATTTCTAAGATTAGAAACATTTCAGAGTAATCATTATTTTCCATTATAGAGTTCTACAATTCGAGTCCTCAACTCGAATAATCCATAAATAATGAAAAGTCATAACAAAACGATATAAATCATTCAATTCATGAACATAACTATAAGTTTACAGCCATCCAATGATTGGCTTCTAGAACATAACACTAACAATCTCTCACTTGTGCTAGAGTCAATCCTAATACATCTCAATGCATAAAAGCTCTAAACAAGTGTAGCCTCACAAACAAAAATGCATCTTTATGCATAAAGATTTATGCATAAAGAAAAATATACTCAAAGCCAATCTCCAATGTATCTAATACCCATTGATGTAGTGTGAACTACATGTTTGGCTTAAGAAAGAGGTTTTGTCAGTGGGTCAGTTGTGTTTCTGACCAAATCAACTTTGCAAACCTTTACATCACCCCTCTCTACGATCTCTTGTATGAGGTGATTTCATCGTAGAACATGCTTGGACCTTTGGTGTGACCTAGGTTCTTTCGCTTGAGCAATAGCTCCATTGTCATCACAACAGAGTTCAATTGGTTCAGCAACACTAGGAACTACATCAAGTTCGGTGATGAACTTTTTGATCCAACATCCCTCTTGGTCGCTTCGGAAGCAGCTATGTATTCGGCCTCAGTAATGGAATCAACTGTTGTCTCTTGTTTAGAATTTTTTCAGCTCACAGCTCCTCCATTGAGGATGAACACATACCCCGATTGCGATCTCGTATCATCACGGTCGGTCTAGAAACTAGCATCAGTGTAAACCCCTTACAACGCTCAGAATCCCCACCATAAACAATGAACACATCCTTAGACGTTTTCAGGTACTTGATGATATTCTTGACTGCAGTCCAATGACCTAGGCCTGGAGTAGCCTGATATTTGCTAGTCATACTCAAAAAGTATGATACATCAGGGCGAGTACTTATCATGACGTACATGATAGAGCCAATCGCTGAAGCTATGGAACTCTACTCATCAAATCCAACTCACCAAGTGTTGAAGGACACTGGTTCGTACTAAGGTGGATACCATGTGACATGGGCAAAAAACCTTTCTTGGCATCTCGCATGTTGAACCTCTTCAACACTTTGTCAATATATGTACTCCGACTCAATCTAATGAGTCTCTTAGATCTATCTCTATAGATCTTAATGCCCAAGATATAGGCAACCTCACCCAAATCCTTCGTTGAGAATACCTTCATCAATGAGGACTTGACGAACTCCAACAAATGAATGTCATTCCTGATGAGAAGTATGTCATCCACATATAACACCAGGAAGACTATTGCATTCCCACTAATTCTTTTTATACACACAAGGTTCTTCCTCGCACTTGACAAAATCAAAACTTTTGATTTCCTTGTCAAAACGCTTGTTCCATTAACCCTAGTTTTGTCAAAAAGTAAGAAGGGATTTTCGTTTTTCTGGTTTTTGAAAAAGAACTGCTGCTGTTTTTTTTTTTTCTTCCTCTATCCACGGTTTCAGCTGTGATTTTTCTCCTTTGGCTTCTTCCAAACTTGCGATTTTCTTCTTCCATCCGACAAGAGCCAAAAGCTTTGTCATTTAGCTCGTGTATTGAGCAATAAATCCCCATTTAAATGGTTTATTTTTGGGAAATTTAGGATCAACGATAACCCATTGAAGCACCATCTAGCTTTGGGAATCTTTGGGTCTTCTAATCGATCTTTGGTAGATACCTTGGAGTGCATCTCACTTGATGCAAAGGAGACACAACCATGAGCAAGAAGAGATAGCCGTGAGGAAGGAGACATAGTTGTGAGATCTTCTACTTGGTTTGGAGACCAAGTTTAAGGTATAATGGTGTACATGCTTTCACTATGTGCTTTTTCGGTATATGAATGGGTTGCATGACAAGATCCTTTAGGTTCTTGTTGGTTTTATTTTTTTTGTTTTAACCAATTCAACCCTCACAAAACCAACAGTATAAGCTAATCTTTCCCACGATCTTACTGATGGAAACTTTAAAGGAAATGTAGCAATGGTTGATTATGACTTGAATATCTAATATGTTTGATAAGCAAACTGTACCAATTTTGTAAGCATTAATGTGATACTCACCCAGCTCGAGGATCTCGAACCATTCTTTGGAGCCTCTTCACGGTCTCAATGTTGTGTGCAAAGACATCTAATCCAGAATGGACCAGAGTTTCCACTGCCTTTAGGTCACCTCGAAAATCAGATGTCAAACATTCAACCATGATCTCAGGCTTGAGTTCCTGCAAAAGGGTCAAAGGTGTAAATGTCCACAGGGGTGTGACATAAATATTCAAGCATAAGATAATTGGTCTGGAACCTTCATAGCTTTAACAGTCTCAGCAAAATGACCGCTACCACCGTCAGGTAGATCATCACGATCTACACTAGTAAGAACAATATAATCCACTCTACATAAAAGGCAACAACACGAAAAGCAAAATTATTGAGTTGAGGAACTAGCTCAGTTTCATTAACGAAGGTAACATGATATGCAACAGTAAAAAGGGTTCGAGTGTAGAAGTGAATACCCCCAACTAGCAACGGCCATAGCAGTATTCAGAGGCTCCAAAGGATCAGGAGGAGGAGGATTTCTGCTGGTTTTAACAGCACAAAATCTACACCCACGTGTACATGTATCCCCTAATACCATTATAGTTGCCGTTGCAATTCCATCTCCTCCACCATTCCAACACTGTCATATTACCATAATGCTTAAGATTATCTAAACAAACACTGACAGCAATAACAACAATGCGTATAAATCAAAAGGATATGAACTTTATGAACGAAACAAGTACCTCTCCAGTGTTATTTTCAAAGATGAAAAAAAAAAGTACCTCTCCAATGTTGGGACATTGAGCTTCTTCGCAAACAGTATTGAGATTTAAGCGAGAGAGCGAGTTCTTGACCTCTTGAAACTTCTCCCCCTGAGGAGCTTTCTGCCTCAACCAATCTGGCTTCTTCAAGTTGGGATCTTTTCCTGTAAACCCACCTGGGTATGGTCTAATGCTATTGCTTCGTTTCTTGGTTTTGTCGTCATTCACTGAATCACATCGTATTCTCAGAAAGCGAGTGTTGAAAGAGGAAGGGGGTTTTGAAAGATTGGGGACTGAGGAAGAGAAGGAAGACTTTGAAAGACTGAAATTGTATTGCTCCATCATGTCCTTACTAATTAATGAAGAACAAAGGTAGGATTGGAAATGGGATTCTGATTAATTTGAAGGAATGCTGATTTGGGTCTCAAAGAGAGAATTACTTCTTGTTTTGAGTTAGTAGCAGTGGTTGCTGGTAGTTGGCTTCATCGAATTCTCCGTATCTCCGCCAATTTCTTGCAATGTCATAGCTGTCACGTGGTTGAGTGTCTTGGGAGCCAGTTATTGAATCTGCATTATCTAACTAAGCCCAAAAGGTTTTGCCAGTAGATTGGTAATATGTCGGATCGGGTCGGGCTTAAATAGAAGGCTGCTTGGCCCGTAGCCCGGCCCCAACCTTACGTCCCTTTTTAATAAAACAATGTCATTTTGTAGCTTTCAATTAGGTCTTGAGTTTGATCAACGAGCTAAAAAATCCCGGCCCATGATTTAGTTAAGTTAACGGACCGAATTCGGGCTTAATTGTCATTTAAACAAAAAAGTTTTGCTTCAATGCTTTATAATTTTCAAAAATTTTCAAATTTAATATAAAATCGAAATTTTGTAACTCCAAATAGAGTATAAAGATAATTACAAATTTGCTTTTACTTTTAATACTGTTTAGTTTAAAAACTACTCTCCTCGAATTTCAAAGCATAATAAATTAAATACTTACTCCTTATTTTGAATTTTGTGGTATTTATATAAATAATGTATTAATACTTTCTTCAATATTAGAGCAACAATTGGAGTATATTAAAACTTTCATCCATATTATCAAAAGGAATGGATTAGTAGTGTTAAAAATGAAACTTAAACTCTATATACAAAATAACATAATATCACCAATAAAGACAATACTTAGGGATTCCTAGGCCAGCCCTGCTAAGTTTTTTTAAAATATTTTTTAAAATAAAAAATATAGAATAATTTATTTTTAATTAAATTAGGGTCTGGGTTGCCTAGATCCAAGCTTAATCGAGGCTCAATTCTTTTAAGTGAAGTGATGTTGTTTTGTTTAGAATAATTGGACCTACTAGAATTTTCATACAAAATTAATAAAATAATCCACCATATTAACTGAGAGCAAGAGCCTTAGAAATCCAAAAAAACTTCATACAATATTTTAACTAAGAATTATTATATATATAACTAAATATTTAATGTTAACTTTAATAAATTAAACTATTGATCCAAATTTAAAATCTCTTTTAATTTTAATCATAATAAATAAATAAAATTTAATTA
>JANIPM010000231.1:13791576-13801664 GCA_027478405.1 Erythroxylum cassinoides
ACGACACGGTGATTGGTTTGATCCTTAAAAAAGACAATCCTACATGTATGAAAGACCTTTGGCCAATAGCTTTGTGCAACGTCATTTACAAACTTATTACTAAAGTGATTGTGAACCGTCTTAAAATTCTTCTACCGAGGATCATATCTCCCATGCAATCGGCTTTCGTCCTAGGTTGCCTCATCACTGACAATATCACGGTGGCTTTCGAGATTATACATTACAAGAAGAACAAAGGAAAAGGAAAGATTGGGGAAACAACTCTTAAAATTGATACAAGCAAAGCTTATGACAGAGTCGATTGGGACTATCTAAGGTTTATCTTGTTAAAGCTGGGTTTTGACGGCAAATGGGTGGAGCTTATTATGGTGTGTGTCACTACTGTGTGATATTCAGTGGCGTTTAATGGCTCTGAAGTAGGACCTATCATCTCGAAGTGTGGATTACGGCAAGGAGATCCTTTGTCCCCGTACCTATTCATCCTTTGCGCTAAAGGTTTATCTGCTTTGTTAAGGAAAAACGAGGCTCGAGGGGACATACATGGTGTCACCATTTGTCCTGGTAGCCGTAGTGTTTCTCGTCTTTTCTTCACAGACGACAACTTCCTTTTCTTTCGGGTAAATATGACTGAAGGACAGAATATCAAGAGGATACTCGCCATCTATGAAGCAGCATCGGGACAGGCAATTAATTTTCAAAAGTCAGGCATTATGTTCAGTTCAAATACACACCCTTATGACATAAACGCAGTGGAAACCATCTTAGGGGTTAACACTCCTATCGATCATGGGAGATATTTAGGTCTCCCCTCTCTAATCGGAAGAAAGAAAAAGCAAGTCTTTGCTTTCATAAAGGGTCGCCTTAGTAAACGTATTGCGAGCTGGAAAAACAAGATGCTTTCAAAACCAGGAAAGGAAATTGTCATTAAGACAGTCGCACAAGCTTTGCCTACGTACTGTATGAGCGTCTTTCTTATTCCCCGAGGTACCTGTGATGAAATCCAGAGAATGATGAACTCCTTTTAGTGGGGATCGGGGACAAACAATAGAAAGAAAATTCACTGGACGAGCTGGGATCGACTTTGCGTCCAGAAAAAATATGGGGGTATGGGTTTTCGGGATCTTCACTGTTTCAACCTAGCAATGCTTTGTAAACAAGCTTGGCGTTTTCTGACTTTTCCCGTCTCACTTCCGAGTAAAATTTTCAAAGCCAAATATTTTCCATCCTATAGTTTTCTGGAAGCAAAGGACCGAACTAATTCAAGTTTCATCTGGAAAAGTATTTATGCGACAAAGGACACTTTGCTTCATGGTGTTAGATGGAGACTGGGTGATGGAGACTCGACTAATGTTTTTATAGACCCATAGATTAATGAAGCAAACAACTTTTACATCACCTCCCTCTTCATCCAGGATTTTGGTAATATTAAGGTGCGAGAACTGCTTAATGAAGATGGATCAGGTTGGGACGCACAGTTGTTGGAACGACTGTTAACTCCTTATGATGTTGGTCGCGTATCCAGGATCCCAATCACTATATCAAAACCCCCTGATCAATTGATTTGGCATCACAATTCGAACTGTTTTTACTAAGTCAAAACAGGTTATAAATTGACTTTTACTTTGTTTACTGATATTGTTAACCTCTTTGTGGATGGTCCTTGGAATCGGTTGTGGAATTTGGAAAGATCAAGGACTTCACCTGGTGATGTCTATGTGATTTCCTCCCCTGTAAAGATCATCTTCTTCTGAAGGGAATATCGCTCAACACTGCATGTGATTTCTGCGGTCATGCAGAAGATATGAGTCATGTGCTGCTGGAATGTTCTCCAGCCAAAGAACTTTGGTTTTTGACTGGTTGGCGTCTCCCAAGTAATGGAGTTGAGTCCTTTATATTGCAGAGCTTAAACACCCTGTCGTCTGCTCGTCTTGAACGGATGCTAGCTATGCTTTGGAGTATTTGGTACCACCGAAACCTCAGAGTTTGGCAAAGTAAGATTGTCACCCCTCGGATGGTAGCTAACTTTGCTGACAACTTTCTAAAAGATTGGCAGGATTCTCAGGAGATCTTTGAGAGGGTTACTACCTTGACTGGTGATTCAAGAGCTACTATTTCTGCTTGGACGAGACCATCAGAAGGCTCTCTAAAATGTAACGTGGATGCGACTGTTTTTAAAGACAAGAGTGCCACAGGGTTTGCTGCGGTGCTTAGGGATGAACGAGGGCGTTTTGTGGCTGCTATCTCAGGCCATTATCCTTTCCTTTTTGATCTAGTTTTTGCTGAACTAGTGTCGGTGAGGGAAGCCCTATCTTGGTTAAAAGAAAAACAAGTCGACAATGTCATTGTAGAGTCTGATTGTCTGACGGCTGTTCAAATTATCCTAGCTCCTTCTTCGAATCGTTCTGAGATTGGAATTTTGGCTCTTGACTGTCTATCACTCAAGCGACATTTCCTTCACTTGTCCTTCTATTGGACGCGTAGGATTGCTAATAAGACGGCTCACTCATTAGCCAGGATAGCCTTATTACATGCAAACCCACATCATTGGAATGTTCGTCTTTCTTGCTTAGATTCCATTTTGCTTTCAGATAGTTCGGCTTGTTATGCCGTTGATGGTGAAAGACTAGTAGGTTCCGGGTGTATGGGGTAACCCTGCTGACTTGGGTGAGTTTCGTTGCCTTTCTTGTCAATGATTTGTTTTGCGTTATTAACGATTACTTCAAAAAAAAAAAACTAATATTGACAAATAGCAATACAATACTATACTATAACTAAATCTAATTTCAGTATTAATACAATATCCATAACATTGTTTGGAATCTCGTCCACTCGCAAAAGACAAAGGAAAAATCAACTACCTTTTAAGCATCATGAGATTCCTAAGTCCAGTCTGCGACATTTAGCTATGAAAGTGATCTGTTTAGTAAAATTATGTTAACTGAATTACATTTTTCAGTTACAAATATATTGTTTTTTTTTCAATTTAGGAATTAATTCTGTTAAAGATCATGAAAAGAAAAGTCAAATTTAGGGGTTCCGATTTCGACACTGTTGCTACAAAGTCCCTTCTTTTTTCATTTTTCCCAAAAAGAACAAAACAGGAAGAGAAGGGAAATCAAACAAAGCAAAATTAATACGAAAAATCGCAGATCCATAGCATGAACGAATGGGAAGAGAGGGAAAATAAGAAAAGAAAGGCGTTTTGGTGGTGTGTTCTTCGCACGGATAATCCCGAGGAGAGGAGAGGCTTTCGTTTGGGAAGATTTGAATTTGATTTTCTGTTTTTGTTTTGTTGATTTTTAAAAGAAACTTAGAACTGACTCGAAATCGAATTCGAGAGAGAGATGGATTTGGATCAGTGGATAGGGAAGGTTAAAGAAGGCCAGCATCTGTTGGAAGATGAGCTTCAGCTTCTTTGCGAATACGTATAATCTCTCTGTCTCTCTCTCTCGGGGTTCTGTTCTGCTTTTACTTTTCGTATTTATGTGCATAAGTTATATCAGAGCTGCTGTTATCTCGAAATTAGGGTTTTGAATTTCATAGCGTTTGTATTCGCTATATTTTTGGGTTCTTTTCTTTTTTCTATTTTATCACATTGATACCTTTAGCTCTTCTCTATTATATTAATACGGTGTTTGACAGACTTATTCAACTCTGCTCTTTAATAACCCAGTTGTAACAATATCATAGGAAAACTTGACACTTTGAAGCTTTAGTGTACACTACTTGTCTGTGCTTCTCCAGCTTTCCATTTTGGAAATGCTAAGGAGCTTATCATTTCCTCCCAAATGGTCCTATTAAACATTTTTGGATTGTGTGCTTTAACTTTCTATATACATCGTGGGTTGAATAATTTCGTGGGTTGAATAATTTTTGCCACTCATGACCCCTTAAACTTTTGAACTTAAAGCATAAATTACGATGGCATCAAAGAGATTCTTATGCCAATGGCGATACTTGCAGCACCTTTTTCCAAGTATCCCCATAGCCTGATATGGAACAAGATGTTGTATGCCAGTTGCTAACTGGAACAAGGGCTTTAACGTTGGATGTGGAGTTGAAACAGTCAAAATGAGTTGATATGGTGTGTATGCTGACTCATGCTAAAGTATGCATCAGTCCTTGCAAACAGAAAGCTTTTTTTGAGGTGAATTATGGGCTTGGATTCTACTTTTGTATAAAGGTGATAAATCAACGTATGGATCAATCTTGTTAGATTACACTAATGTGAAGAATGGAGGTCTCTCAAGAAAGAGGAAAATCTTTTCTTTATTGTACACAGCTGCGGTGGAATGGTTAATTTTGATTTAACTGGGCATTTACTACTGCTGTTGAATTTCTAGACATTGTTTCTTATCTCTTGTAGATGATTGCGGCTCTTCGATGCTCTTCTTTTACCTAACAAAATATGTGTGGGTTGGATATATATCTAACTATTATTGTGGGATGCGGATACAGAATGTCATGTTCTTGGATGAGGATTTGATTGATGTCTTACGAAGTTTTTGTCTGGTACAGGTAAAAGAGATCCTCATTGAGGAGTCCAATGTGCAGCCTGTTAACAGTCCAGTTACAGTCTGTGGTGATATTCATGGCCAGTTTCATGACCTAATGAAATTATTCCAGACTGGAGGTCATGTTCCTGAGACAAATTATATTTTTATGGTAATTCATTCTTCCCCTTTTCATACCTGTTTAACAACATGCTGTATCCTTTTAAAGTCATTTTCTACTTTTTTGAGAGCTTAACTAATGTTTCAGGGGGATTTTGTTGATCGTGGTTACAACAGCCTTGAAGTTTTTACTATTCTTTTGCTTCTTAAAGCAAGGTTCACCTTTGCACCTCGTTTCATTTGATTCTAACTTGTCACTTGTTCTCTTCAGTATCATGCTTTGCTTATCCTGCTCTTGTGTTGTTTACATTTCTGTGAGTATGTTTGTTTGTCGTTAATTGAGGTTCATCCTTAAATATGCGTAATCTTGAATGTTTAACTATGTGTAAGTTCTTTTCTACAATATTCTTGACTCTGTTACCTACTATGCATATATCCTCGCTATGTTTGTTTTCTGTACTTATGATTATGAAATTAGAGTTGGATAGATTTATTCATATAAGATGTTACAATAATGTTTTCCGGATTAACAATAAAATTAATATAATGATTCAGAGGAAACTGACTCACATATCCTCCACTTGGTTTCTGATAATCATTTAATCCATCATATATTTATGTATTTATGTGACGAGTTAAAAGTACATTTAGCTGATTACTAGGAAAGATACTGATTTTCTTTATCTAGGAAATGATGAGAATAAACCACATGATACAGAGTATGCTATTAAATGCTGGTATCACTATAGTTGAAGTTCTAGAACCATAAAATAACTTTTTTGCTGGTGACACTCCATTCGACTGCATGAGATGCTCTCTTCTTTGTAAATTGTCAGAACCTGGAGATAGTTAATTGTTTCTGATCTTACTGTCTTGTTCAAAAACATCTGAATACAAGATGTATTTTGTTTAGCATCTGTTAGTCAATTGAAAAAGATTATTGCATTCTTTTCCCCTGGTTTCAGATACCCTGCTAATATTACGCTCTTACGTGGAAACCATGAAAGCAGGCAACTAACTCAGGTATCCTTTTAATCTCTGTTGTTTTACACTTGGAAGAAAATGCAGGTGGATGCTTGGTCAATATCATATCAGCAGGGTTGACCAACTTAAAATATCTGGGATAAGAGATGAGCATATTTTGCTATCTCCTCCCTTTCGATCCTTTTTTCTTTTTTTTTTTCTGGATGATATTTTTCTTGGTTTTTTAATCAAGTATTGTAGTTGCCTTCACTCGCAGTTATTTTTCTATGAAAAAGAAATGTATTATAGGGATCTCAATCCCATTTCTTGTTCTTACAGGACTCTAGCAATGACTACATGATTATTTTTATGTAATTATGTCATTTATTTCTTAGGTATATGGTTTTTACGATGAGTGCCAGAGGAAGTACGGAAATGCCAATGCTTGGCGATACTGTACTGATGTTTTTGATTTTTTGACACTCTCAGCAATTATAGATGGCACTGTAAGCCCCTAATCCTTCTTGTATCCACGTCTCTACATTTATTCTTTGTTAAACATGTACTTTTGCTTTTGCATCCGGCTTTATGTTATGAGGTTTATCTTTCATATTTATCCTGCAGGTGCTTTGTGTCCATGGAGGTCTCTCTCCTGATGTCCGAACAATTGATCAGGTGTTCTTGTGATCTTCTGTTTACAATTCGACTGTAAAATTGTTTAACTGCTGTAGTATAAATATGATGCTTGTTTAATAAATCTTGGCTTGATTTGTCTGCTTTTTTTTTTTTCATATTGCATTCTAGTTTTTCATTCTTGGTCATTGTAACTGGGAGTTTTATATGAGGTCTTTTAATGGAATTTTCAATTAGACTTCTGGATGAGTTGAAAAAAGGACCCAATTGTTACTGGGTACAATCACTTAAAAATCAAGGCAGGAAGAAGGGAAGGAGGAGGCAGCAAAAAACAGAGTGAGAGATAAGGAGCAATGTTTTCATTTGGTGTATTTGTGGCTTTTTCCTTAAAAAGAATTCAAGAATTATTTACTACCTCATCTTTTATGTGTTTAGTTCAAGAAAATACTTTTGGTTAAAAGCTTTGCGCATCCATGATAGGCCAGGTATTGATCTTAGTATGTCATTATCTAATTTTGAGGGGAAAAGGACATCGTATATTTTGAGTCTTGGAAACCACTGACAAAAGCATGGATATATGGATGTTGATTGTTCATTTGTACTCTGTAGAAATACCTTGTTTTTGTGACGTTTTTGATGAATTTTTTTAGAAGTAAATGAATCGAGTCTATGCTCTAAAAATTCAAGGTTAGACATGTCCCTGCTCTTGCCATGCATTTTTTATTTGCTTTTCTGTACGGGGAAAAATTATGTATAGCAGATGCACATGGAGTTTGGTTTGGTTTCCTTAATACGGTTTATTGCCTGGTGCTTGTAGAAGAGATAGTTGGTAACGAATTAATGCACTGAGTTGGTTCTTAACATGCATCTATGATTTTCCATGCTGCATTTTTGTCTATTTTTTCTTTTTTTGTGTTTTTATATTAAGGAAATGGTTGGTTTAAAGTGCTGTATATTTTATTTCTTGGCAGATTAGAGTAATTGAAAGGAATTGTGAAATCCCACATGAAGGGCCTTTCTGTGATTTGATGTGGAGTGATCCTGAAGATATTGAAACATGGGCAGTTAGTCCCAGAGGAGCAGGTTGGCTTTTTGGATCAAGGGTCACTTCTGAGGTAATCCTATCTTAACACAGCTTAATATGACAAAGTTGACTGATACTTTCTTATACCCATTTTGTTTCTTCTGTTGCACTTGCAGTTCAATCACATTAACAATCTTGATCTGGTTTGTCGAGCACATCAACTTGTACAAGAGGGTTTGAAGTACATGTTTCAAGATAAAGGCTTAGTAACAGTAAGATTCAGAAGTTTTTGCAATTTCGTTGAGGTAAAAAAAATTTACAGGAAAAATGACTGCTTTTTCCTTAACTTTTGTAGGTGTG
Organism: Erythroxylum cassinoides; assembly: GCA_027478405.1. NCBI lineage: Eukaryota > Viridiplantae > Streptophyta > Magnoliopsida > Malpighiales > Erythroxylaceae > Erythroxylum > Erythroxylum cassinoides. Next base: position 13,799,170 of record JANIPM010000231.1, read on the forward strand.
GTCAGCACCAAATTATTGTTATCGTTGTGGGAATGTTGCCTCCATATTGAGCTTCAATGAAAATATGGTGAGCAAATTTCTCAGTTAATGATTGATCCAAAAACGGTTTCTCATATAATGGGAAGCCAGTGGTTGTTCACCTCATTGATTTGTTATCCACTATATTATTGCAGCTTACATTTACCATTTGTTTTTGTGTTTGTCAATTTGTCTCCGGAATATCAACAGCTCCAATTGCAACTTAATCTGGTTGTCTAGGGAAAGAGAGGGAAAGCTTGGGTACCTTTGGGGAGGTGGGGTTGGATTTATCAATAACGTAAAAGATAACTGAACTTGCTTAGATGGTAATAGAATCTGCTTGGTAGAAATGAGCCATAGCGTGAAAACTTAGATACTTGGAACAATAGGAGCCAGATGAACGTAGAAGCACCCTTAATACATGTAGCAATCATATCCATCTGAAAAGTGGGCAAGAGTCTTAGATTGGTTATTTGACTGTTTTTGTTTTCCTCCAACATAAAATTCTTATACTTTCACAAAAGGAAATTCAGAAAAGTACTAAGAAGCCAGAATGGTGACAACAAAAAGATGTTTAAAGAGAGAGAGATGCATATTCTTATTGGCCTTTTTCTTTTACTAAAATGCTTGTCAAGACCGATTGGTTTTTGATTGGTGATAAATGGAACCCCTGGAATGAGCAGGTAATGAATTATTTATATACTTGTATCAGTTGGTAGCAAAAGCTATCAAGTATCCCCCTTTGAATGCTACTCAACCCTTTACTTGTCTTTTGAAGTCAAGTTTTTCACATGCATTGTTTTTATGTTATTTAGGAGAGAGAAGTGAAGTTTTTCACAGAAACAGAGGAGAACAATCAGATGAGAGGACCTAGAACAGGAGTACCCTATTTCTTATGATCATTAATTGTAAAATTTATGTATTGACTGGTTAATGAGAAAGAGCAGTCGTATTGAGGCCGGGTGACATGGTTACATGTGGGACCTTTGATTTGCTTGGATGGACATTCCCATCCACCAAAAAAAGGCTGCTATTTGGATTTATAGCGTTCTGTATTACCTTACCACTTTGTTCTGTTCTTTGGTTAGTTATTTATTAGATAGCTTTAGTTCTTCTGCAATGGCCTTTGTCTCGCAAGACATAGAAAACTTATTCAGCTTCACAACTTTTTCTTTTTATTATCTAAAACATATCAGCAACTGGTGGTTTTCATACCATTTTAAATTTTGCTTATTCGGATCAACATATGTGTTTCTGTTATTGGAAGCAAGATTAATAATAGGAACAATGATGAATCTTGGAGAAAAGTGCGCTTTACACCATTGTTTTATACAAGTGACCGGGGTATGGTGTTGGAGAAGTAAAGTTGGAAAATTATCATTTGACAACTCAATTAGGTTTTGATACTTTGCTCAACACAGAATACTTTCCCCAAGTTGTGAGAATGGGATCCTACACCTTTATAGCTTAAGCAGAGTTAATTTGTATGTTGGATGGAACTGTCTATAGCAACAAGACTCAAAGAGGCGAAGTATCCTCCTGCAGAACATTGTCTAAACTAGGAGGAGTAAGACAGTAAAATATACCCAACTAGGTTTAATGCGAAACTTTAATTTCTCTCTTGTAAGGCAACGTTCACGGCTCTGCAATGTGAGAAGAAGATCTCGAGTCTAAATGTAGACTATGAGAAGCTTGATCTCAGAGCTCGCAGCCATAGTGGGTTTTTTTTATAAGGAATACAAAATGGACATACGTCAAGAATTTTCCAAGAGCAACAAGCATTTTGAAACATGAAACTATGACAATGCAGATAGAAAGTGAAAGGAGCCAATCAAGTTCAAATATAAAGACCTGGTAATCCATAATCTAAATGTTAATCATCTTCTCCTTCCAGATTGTGAATCAAAGCCAGAAACTGAAAAAGAGAACTGGGAAATTTTGTTAAAAGGACTTGGAATCTAATTCTGATGAGACCATTTATAGTGATCAAGACAAGGGGGGATCTGAAACTGCTCCCTCAAGTTAAAAAAAATTATACCCTGTACATAGCTTTTTTACCTTGAGTGCTTTAGATAGGGTTTCTAATTCTGATGAGACCATTTATAGTGATCAAGATCAAGGGGGGATCTGAAACTGCTCCCTCAACTTAAAAAAAAAAAAAAACCCTGTAGTAGCTTTTTACCTTGAATGCTTTAGATAGGGTTTTTACCGCATGCCACTTCATATTATATATGATGTTTTCGGATTTTATTTAAACACTAATGAGCTATTTGTAAACTTTTGAATTGAATTCATTAACGAATTGAATTCAATTACATTAATGAGATTAAACCGAATTCAATTTATACTGTTTGGAACAAACCCAGTAATATTAGAATTGAATTCAATTACATTGTTTGAAACACAATTAAAATGAATTCAATTATTTCATATGACATTTTTACCCTTGACTAAAAAATAATCTTATTAAATAATAA
>JANIPM010000231.1:13804192-13814714 GCA_027478405.1 Erythroxylum cassinoides
ATATATTAGTTTATACTTTGGGATTATATAATCCCAAAGTACTATTTAAGATGAGCTTTGTTTTAGTTAACTTTTCAAAGCAAATGCACTTGACAATTACGAGCTATTTACAACGGGGTGACCCCTTTTAATCCTAGAAAACAATGTTAGCACCTTATTATTTTATTGCATGTTCGTTTCTTTAATCATGAACTTACGAGGGTACATTTAGTATTGAACCAAAACGTGTTTCCCACCTTAATAGACTTTGCATTCTAGGTATTATGTAGCTAAACTTGAACACTGACTGTTTTAACAAAATATTACATGAGTTCGTTTATTGCATAGACATATACAAAGAATTGTTTATACTAAGAACATGAAAGTTAAAAGTCTACAATAGGTTATCAAAGTCAGTGGATTAGGTTAACTAAAGACTTAAAATATTGAAATCGAATCCTCAAAAACATTTATTTTCAAGCTTGTCATTTTCCTGCTTTTTGACATTTATCCAATACAATGCTTTAGGGTAACGAGTCTTTATCATACCCAGTTCCCTAGGTCGACTCCAATTGCTTACACAGCTATCAAAGCGTCTTTTAGCAGACATATTGGCCCAATCATAAAGTGCAGAATAATAATACAAGATCCAAGCATAAAATAATTAAAGTTAACTATATTAAACTCAAAATTTACTCGAATTTATAATATTAGACATCTTTTAATTTTTAATAAAAATACTCGATAGCAAAATTTTCTGTTAATATAAATGACAGGGACAAACTACATTAGATTGGTCTTTTCACTATGTGATTACTATATGTTGTATGCTATGTATAAATTTTATTATTTAATAAATTAAAATATCAATGTATAATTATTTTAAAGTTTTTTGATATTTTAATAATTAAATAATAGAATTCATAGTAACATAAATAAAATATGTGGTTGTTATGTGGCAAAAATCACATCATCTACATTAATGGACAACTTATCGTCAGACTATTTTTATTAAAAATTGAAAGTTGAACTAATTTTAGTGTCATTTTTTAAACTCTGACTAGTATTATAAAATTGGGTAAAGTTTGAAAATTTTTATGAGTAACTTAATAATTAAATTAATATTTTATTATAAGTCATAATTTATTCACATATAAAGCAAAAGCTATGATTAAATTCTTAACAAGAATTCTTGAGAAAAAGAATTATTAGATATGAAGTAATTATATTACAAAAAAAGTAAAATATACAAATATTTATATCACTTTATTCTAAAACTCAAAATGTTATCATTTTGTAACCAATCTTGACCATCATTGAAAGAAAATTAACTTCTCTAGCTTTAGAAATTTAAGGTAAGATATACTTGGCATTGATTTAGTAATAGTATGTCCAAATTTTCAATTAAACCCATTGTTTTTTAGAAAAATAAAATGGATTCTTAAAACAAGGTGTTTCTTGTTTTGTGGAACAAATGAATAAATTTTTTTAACGGAGTTATAATTGAATAAAAGTAATGCCAACTAGAAAATTAAAAAATATAGAAAAGGTATTAACCTAGTTATGATTAAATATTTAAGCAATGAACATCATTTTTACTATCTTTTTCTAAGTAAATGTAATTGTTAAACCTATAAATTTTAACTCAATGATGATGGTATTTAGATTTTAAAAAAAAAAACTGTAATCAGTTTGTCAAATTTTAAACTCTTGTTATAAAGTCTTAATATATACATGTAGGCTCCTTTTTGAACTAATTTGCTATTATGAACAATTAAAGGGAAGTGATGCATGTAAATCATGTTGTGACGTGAAATTACATTGATTGAATTTTAAAAAGAAGTTATATGTGAAAACCATAAAAAGAACACACAATTTTCATGATATTTTATTTATTTTAAAACTACTCATATATATTTAAAATTGTTTTAAAATATTATGGTATTAAAATATTTAAAAATATATTTACTAGATTTCTATTAAATTATTTTAATTGTGAGATATCCTTTGAATTCTTTATGAATAGAGAAATTTTAGAAGCTAATCAGCATCGAGTTAGAATATAGGATTGACATTGGTCTTGTATTGAGTAGAGAGACTTTTAAGTCATAAGCAAACTGAAGCTCGTGTCAAGTTTAGGATAGGCGCTGAACTCATGACATAATTTTCGATGTTGCACGAAAATAGAATTTCAATGTTGTTAGACATATATGAAAATACAATTTTAGTGACCTTAGACTTCTATGCAAACAAAATTTTATTGTTATTAAACTTTTTATATACATACATAGGTTATAAATACCTTGATAAGGGTTTCATAAGGTGGAACCTATGGAAGATTAAGAAGGTTATTGCTATCTGTTCTCCCTTATGTCATCTTTCTAATAGTAATAAAAGAAGGCTATCTTCTTACCTGTGGACATAGGTCACATAATTGGCTGAACTATATAAATACTTTTGTTTATGCTTCATTTATTTTCTTCCTATATTGCTTCTATTTGTCCAATAATTGGTATTAGGACAATTGGTATCTCAATAATTAGTACTAGAGTATAGATTTTGCTATCAAGATTTCTCTTCACAAGTTTGATATTAAGAAATTCAATAGATCAAATGATTTCACTCTTTGAAAGGTGAAGATGCGATTCTTATTTAACGGGGATATACAATACTATTGGAAGAAGAAGAAAAACTACAAGAGAATTTAGGGGCGTTAGAGAAGAAAGACATTTTATCAAATGTGCACAACACAATACTATTGAATTTGGGTGATGAGATCCTGTGAGTATTCATTGACGAAATGATCTTTTCTTCTTTACGTAAGTAACTTGAGTGTAAGTATCAAAAGAAATCACTTATGAATCATTTATATCAAAGGCAACATTTGTATACATTGAGGATGGCAAAAAGTATATAGGCAAAAAGTCACATTGATAATTTTGATCAGATTATCTTAGATTTATAAGTTGTTAAAGTTAAAATTAAGGATGAGGATTAAGTCATAATCCTTGTTTTCCTTTCATAATTAATATGAAAATTTTGTTGATCCCATGTTGTATAGTAGAGAGAATATTTATTTTAATGATATGAAGGACACTCTATAGTAGTCTAAAGAATTGAAAAAAAAATGATCTTTGACGTATATTAAGGTGGATCAGATGTAGATATGATGGTTAATAACAGATGGAACAAGGACAATGACATTGGAAATAGGAAGTCAGTATCCAAATTGAAGGTTAAGTTGTTCAATGCTTTAATTGTAAAAAAAAAAGCACTTTAAAAAGGATTTTCCGTAGTGAAAGAATGAGAATAAGAAAAAACATATGAAAAGGTAAGTATTGTTATAGCCTAGAAGAGTTACGAAGAAGAGAATAGAAGAGGCGGTGATGTCTTCTCTAAAAGTAATTTTGATTCTATAAATTGGTAAGTGATAAACATCGAAGCTTCTTATCATATGACATTCAATAAGGACTAGTTATGTTGTTTTAAAGAATGAAATGATAGTATCAAATTGGATGATGATGAAGAGCACGTTGTGGTTTAGTGCAAATTAAAATATACGATATAATTGTTAGAACATTAGATGCTTGGTATGTTTAAGAGTTTCAAAAGAATTTGATTTTCATAGGTACTTTTGATAGTTAAGGTATAAGTTTTTTAGTGATGATGGGCAATTAAAGTGGTAAAAGATGTGCTGGCTATTTTAAGACATTTATATTTTAATAGAAAAGACAATAATGAGATTGGTGGTTATTTGTTAATCTTCAAGGCTAAAGGATGATAGTATAGTGACATGGTAAATACAAGTGTCATCTTAGTTAGAAAGAGATGACGAAACTTTATAAGAGGGGCTTATTAAAGGATAATAAACACAAGAAGATAGACTTTTGTAAGTTTTATGCACTCTTAGAGATATAGTATTTAGAGAGTAACATATGTTGAAACAAATATATGGAAAGAATGTCTCAAGGTCAATAGTGAGCACTACTAGTAAAGATAGCAATACATTAGGTTTGGCTTGGGCCGATCTAAGCTAAAGCCCAACCTAAAATTTTGTATTTGAGTCGGATTTAAAATCAAAATTTTGTATTTAAGCCCAAGCCCCAAAGCCTGATCAGGCTTGATTAAATTGATTTTTTAATTTTTAAAAATTAAAAATGAAATCATTTTAAGTAAAAATTTTAGGGTTCGGATTAGACTAAGAAGCTCGATCAACTCAAACTGAACCAAACCAGAAATCCCTACAAACTCAGATTGAGTCAAGCTCGGTTGGACCTTTTTTACCATCACTAACTATTGGTTCAAAGATGGTATAAGTGATAGTAAAACAACCTAGAATAACTGTTAAGGGAGTTGAAAATTATAATTCAAGAGATAATATAATATTAGGGAGAAAGTTTCAGTACGTTATAACCAAAGATAAAGCAAAGTGGATCATTAAGTAGCCTAAGAGATATCATCGGAGAGACTTTTTTCGTGTATAATCTTACCATCAATGATAAGCATGCAACTATTTTTTAAGGGATTAGGGAAAGTTAGGTGAAACATAGATGGATGTGGGCTATGTTAACAAATATAGGGTTTCACAAAATTATGAAATTTATTACATCTAGTGAGGTTTTATTAAAAAGGGTTCACACTTGGAAAGATGCATCTAACATGTTGGTGAAGTTGCTGCCCGTAGAAAAGTTTAACCATAACTTGGATTTAGTGAATGTTTATATAGATTAAAGCTTTTAGGGCAGTTATGACAAGGAGTCATTCTTAGTTAGACATTGGAGAATTAAAGTCAAGGTAAAGAATTATGATATATACCATAAATTCTTAGCAAATAGTAAAATTTTAGAAACTAACGGATGTGTTAAGGGCCACAAATAGGATTTTGTCATATGCCGGTTAACAAGAAAGTCTTCATAATTTTTCTTGCTTCTCTTCTTCTTCGAGGGGCCTATTTTGAAAGCTTTTAATAGTGATTTATAAGATATCACCAACTCTAATCTATACATTCCTTGATTGAAAATGCAGAATATTTCTATTGAATCTGATCCTTCTCTTTAAATAGACAAGGATCCCAACTATAAAATGAAAAAAAAAATCTTATGTAAGAGTAAGAATACTTATTTAGGAAAACTACCAAGCAGATGATCATTTTTAAATAACAAATAATAATGTTACTTCCTAAATAATAGAAAAACTTTAAACAGAAATCCTAAAGTTTATTTAAGAAATATGAATGCTAAAATGATTTGACTATGGCTCCCTTAAGTATGATAGGATTTTCGAAACTCAGTCAAATGAACCCATTTTGCTTCATTCAATGGTAAGCTAGCCCATTCGACTAAAACTTCAACAATACTTTAATTAACTATGGAAAGAATAATGGAATGAGTATGGGAATAATTTGTTGTCCTTAAAAGGTGGCAAGGAAGGAACACAATTAAACTCCTTAAGTAATTAAATATAGGAAGCATCAAGAATCTTACTAAGCTTTCAAAGTTCTAAATTATAGGCAACCTCAACAATCCAATGTAAAATCTTGATTGAGCTATATAACATAGGAGATATCTTATAAATAACTCCGTTGCCCAAATATTGTTGTCAATAATGCTATATTTTCAACCAAACAAATTGCTAGGCTTATTTCTTTTGGAGTTGAGCCTGCTATAAACCAAGAAGTATTTCAAAAAAAGAGCATCTCTCTCTTACAAAGAATGATCAATCTCCTCTAAATAGGTAAAACTAGGTTGAACAAACAAGGAGGATTATGACCATAAATAACCCGGAAGGCCATCACACCTAAAGAAGAATGATAGAGAGTGTTGTAGCAATATTTAGCTTAAGGAAGCTAATTAACCCATTTTTTGGGTTCATTCCCAACAAATCAATGAAGATAGATCTTGATTGTGCTTCACCACCTTAATTTGACCATCCGATTGTAGATAATAAGTAGAGGAAAAGCTAACGTGGTACCACTTATTCAAAACCAAAGGGTACTAGTAAAAATTAGGTCCTTATCACTAAAAAAAATTCTATTAATCCCTGATAAATAAAAATTTGAGTTAAGAAGATATAGGTAAAATAAGTATTGTTTTATAAATGAGAAAGATAGATGAAATGAGTATATATATATAATTGATACATCACTATATAAAGGAATGATTTTTTTTCTAACCTTGGGTAGTACATCTATAAAATCCATAAAAATATCATCCTATATATGTGTTCGAATTGAAAGGCACCATAAGAGACTAGTTGGATGTACATTGTCCCATTTTTTTGTTGTTGATAAATATAGTAGTTTTGGATAAATTCCCTAATAAAGGCTTTCATCCTTGCTAATGAAAATCAGTTTAGATGTGCTAGAGTGTCTTCTGAATAATTTATATGTGGAGTTGTGAATACTAGATATGACAGAGGGAATAAAAAGGAATCAACTAAAAGATATATCTAACCCTTATGCCTCACTAACCCATTTATGAAAGCCTAATTTAAGTCTAATGTTCTTAACTTAATTTTCTGAATAAGTGCTTGCAAATCTACTAATTATGTCACCTCTTGCTTATAAGGTAAATCATGTACTTGAAATACCACAAAGGAGTATAATGTCCTCTTTTTTCCTAGACAAAGCATCTACTACACGATTTAGAGATCTAGCCTTGTAATCTACTAAAAAATCAAACTCCAATGGTTTACTAACCCAATGTTGTTGGGGAGAAGTGATAAGCTACTATTCCAACATATATTTTAGGCTATAACGATCAATATTGATAACTGTTGGATTGCTCTAACTATTCTAATCAATTTTCATCCATAGGCCAACAATTTCAAATGTTGATCAGTTAGTTTTTAGTTAAAGAAAGCAATCAAGCGTCCTTGTTATTGTAGAATGGTATCAATCCCCATTCCAGATGCATCATGTTCAACTATAAACTCAAGATCAAAGTTTGATAATTGTAATACTAAAGTAATAGAGAGGGTATTCTCTAACTTATCAAAAGACATTTCAGTTGCATTGTCCCAACTAAAGGCATTCTTCCTCAGTAAGTTGGTTAATGGAGTAGCCATCACAGGATAATTATGTACAAAATTTTTGTAATACCCTATCAAGCTAAGGAAGCCACATAAATCCTTGGCATATTTTGGCATGGGCCATTCTTTAACTACTTAAAATATTTAATTTTCTATTGATATTCCCTTATTATTAATGACATGGCCAAAGTATCTGAACTGAGTCCCTCTAAAAAAGTGCTTAGACTATTTGAGGAAGAGCTTATACTAATATAGTAACTCAAAGACAATTTTCAAGTGATGCATATGTTCTACCCAAGTTTAACTATAATTCAATTTGTCATCAAAGAATAATAAAATGAATTTACATTGATGGGATTGAGCTACCTCATTCAGTAAAGACTGAAATATGGAAAGCACATGTATGAGACCAAATAGTATGATTAAAAACTTAAATTGATCAGTACGAGTTTACAAAGCAGTCTTCTTAATTTCTTCAAAAGCCATTATAACTTGAAAGTATCCTAACCTCAATTATAATTTTTTGAAATCTTGTGTACTATAAAGTTCATCCAATAAATTGTCCATAATTGAGATAGGAAAATTATCCTTGACAGTCTAGTTATTAAGCTCCCTATAGTCTACACAAAATCTCTAGATTCCATCATAATTTTACACTAACAAAATTAGGGAAGAAAAAGTGGAACAACTAGATAGAATGATCATTTGTTCCAACATTTTAGCATATTATCTTTTTGTCTATGCTTTTATATGTCTAGGTAGCGATATGGCCTTACTTCTAATAGTTTGAATCCCATCATCAAAGTGATTATATGACCATAAGCTCCAGAGGGAGGAAGTCCTTTGGGTTTTTAGAATACAAATGAAAAATCAACTAGGAGCCTTTCTATAATTACTGTGTGTGTTATTTCATCTTGTAGTATATGAACCTGTAGGTATTTCACCTTCACTAATATTCCTTGCCAAGTAACTTGCTTCTCATTTAAGTGGAAGGTCATCATTAGAGAGTTGAAGTCTTATATGATTGGGTTGAAAGTCCTAATACATTTTATTCCAATAACCACTTCAAATTCATCAAATGATAGCATAAGCAAACTAATGGAGAAAGATTTAAAGTTGACCTATATTTGGACTATACTATAGATACATGGGTTGTGTACTTTTTTACATTAACTACGAATACTTGCTATCCCAATTTGATTGTCGTTTACAATTTCAATTTGAGAGTAGCTTAGTTGATTATAAAATTATATATGCTTCTAAAGTTAACAAGGATCAGTATTGGTTTCCCAGTTACCAATTCTTGTAATTGCATAGTTCGAGAGATATTTGTTCCTATAATTGCATAGAGAGAAATATTGGATTCTACTTAAGTAAGTTCAACTTTGTCACCTTCTAGTTCATCCACTAAGATTATCATAAGTTAAATATTGTCCTTTTGCTCTATGTTCAGACATCTCAACCTAGGTAATTGCCTTGTAAGAGTTGTAGTAACATTCCTTCCTACACTGGATGTCATATTTGAATTAATGCCTATTTATGTCTTCTGTTCTCAGCTAGTTGATAACTATAAAGTAGCTCTAAGTGATTTCTGAGTTGCCTATATTGTTTGAGATGCCCTTATACTAATACTTCAACAATTGAGATATATTTCCCTTTTAAATACTCGAGAAAAATTCATAATAATAACTAAATTTGGTGGATTTTGTATCTCTGCATCCACGCTCAAAGTTTCCACTAAGCTTGTTGTGAATATATCATCAACCCATGAGTTTGTATGTACCAAAGTTACTCTTACAATAAGGGTTTGAAATTGGTGTTGATACTCTTCCATGGTTCCAGTTTATTTAAGGTTGATTTGTTCTCCTAATGGAATGCTTATTAGTAGGGGCCCAAACTTAAGGAGATAATAGGATTTGAATTAGGCCTAATTAATCCTAGGTTCCTCCTATTCCAATATATACTATTAGAGTTGTGCCTTTATTGTCAAATGGAATGCGGTTAATCCTACGTTGTCCATTTCTTATATTTTTTGTTAAATGAAAAACGATTCATATCTTTATATCCATTCCAAAGGATCCCAACCTTCATTATAGGAAGGGAATTCCAACCCATTGTATTTGGGGATGATTGCAATGACCTAATGCTCACCAAATGATATCATTAATGCTAGTTGGTGGCTGCCTGTGGTTGTAGTCCATTTTTATCTCTTCTTCTTGCCAGAAAAGTGTAGCTCCATCAAACGCCTAAATTCTTAGATGTTGTCCTTAATCTCGCACACATCTCCTTGCTATTTTTCTTAAGCTTATACTCTAGATCATGAACCTTAGTCATCAAGTATTCCAAGTCACACATGATGTCTCGCTTTGATACCAAATTGTTAATGTCTTGTAAATAGAATCTAGTTACAAGTCGGTTAGTAGGAAAGTCTTCTTAATTTCCTTTGCTTCTCTCATTCTTTGAGGAACCTATTCTAAAAGCTTTTAATGATGATTTGTAAAAGATAACTAACTCTCTTTGACACAATTCTTGATTGAAAAAATCAATGATTTCTATTGAATATGATCCTTCCCTTTAAATAGATAAGAATCCCAACTACTAAACGTAAAAATCCTTATTTAGGAGTAAGAATCCTTATTTAATAAAACTACCAAGAAAAAGGTCATTTTTAAGTAAGAAATAATAATATTACTTCCTAAATAGTATAACAACATTAAATGGAAATCCTAAAGTTTAGCTAAGAAACAAGAATGTTGCAATTGTTTGATTGTGGCTCCCTATACTATTATTATTTACATCTGTATTTCTTCCTAATAAAAGCATCCAAAATAGGGAATTAGATAAGGATATAAGATCGATGTCAAACTTGTACTGGTTAGAGAGATTTCTAAGTCAGAAGTAAACCAACACCGATGTCAAGTGTAAAACAAGCATCGAACTCGTGACATGATCTTTTAGGATGTTTGTCAATGAGTTTCAATATCATCAGACATATATGAAAGTTGAGTTTTGATAACCTTAGACTTATGTGATAATAAAGTTTTATTGTACTTAAACTTCTTATTTATAATCCTAAGCTATAAATACCTTGATAAGGCTTTTATAAGATAGAATCTTTGGAAGATTGAGAAGGTTGCTATTGGCTATTCTCTTTATATCATCCTTTTTTTATAGTAATAAAAGAACTATATTTTCTTACCAGTAAACATAAGTTACATAATTAACCAAATTACATAAAATTTTATATTTTTGTTTATTTTCTTTCTATATTGCTTGTATTTACATAATAATTATTATTAAAGCAAAGTTCTGTTCTTTTCCCCTAAAAATAATAATAGAGGTCCATACATTATGTTTTTTTTTTAATGTATATTGTTGGAAATAATACTGGGAATATGTATTTATGGATGTGTCACGCTTTAAGTGGTTGAAGACTGAACCTGGTAATTGATTGATCTAACTTGCATCATTTGGCTGTAGGATCCACTCTCATGGTTCCACTTAGATCATTATT